>NW_018921752.1:30879-60537 GCF_002207925.1 Prunus avium | reverse complement strand
AAGAGAGAGAGAGAGAGAGAGAGAGAGAGAGAGAGAGAGAGAGAGAGAGAGAGAAAGGGCAGAGAGATCGATAGAGAGGGTAGAGAGAGAGAGGGGCAGAGTCGCAGAGAGAGGGTGTTTGAAGAAAGGGTTTGGTGTTTGGTGTTTGGTTGGAGAGAGGGAAGAAAGGGTTTGGTGTTTGGTTTTTGTGTTTGGTTGCAGAGAGGAGAGAGTTGCAAAGAGAGAGGGAGTCGTAGGGAGAGAGGGAAGAAAGGGTTTGGTGTTTGGTTTTGGTGTTTGGTTGCAGAGAGGAGAGAGTTGCAGAGAGAGAGGGAGTCGTAGAGAGAGAGGCAGAGAGGAAGAAGAAAGGGTGGGTGGGTCCCAACCCTCTGTTTATTAAAATGATTTTTTTTTTCATTTTATATGTCATACTATTGTATTTTACAGTATTTAATTATTTTTAACATATGAAATGACCAATTTGCCCTCATATTTAACGGCAAATTGGATGAAATATTCGAATTTTGACGGTGGGGGGAACATTGATAATAAAATTTAATTCCAGCCTGTAATTGGCTAAAAAAAAAGATCAAGAGGTAAATTGAGAGTTATGTATAAGTTCAGGGGGCAATTCAGCAGTATACCCAAAAACAAATGTAAAGCAACAAAAATTGCTTAAGAACAGGATAATTCGTCGGGATAAATCTATACCGGCAAATTAATGTCAGAAATGATTGCCCATCCCAACCTTACCTTAATTTCTGTGTCTTTTTTTTCTCTTTTTTCGGTTCAATCCAATAAAATAACTTAAATCAAAAGCCAGCTCATCACCACAACCTCATCCAATTCACCAACTCCTGCATTTTCTGGTTGGTTTGTGACACATGAATGACGCAACAAATGCCCACTAAACATTTCAATCAATCACGGGCCCCACCCACCAACTATGGTTGAGGTAGAATTTTGTGTTCGTGGGACCCATTATTGATTATTCAGAGAGGATGGTTCCACAGTTCTACTGCAGCTGAGGAGCAGAGGATTTTTCCCCAAGCAGAGTTCACCTACCCCATTGGCTTGCTGCTGTAGCCATAGCCAATGCTGAAGTGTCATTTTCCTTTCCTTCACCTTCTGTCTAAAATCTATCCTCTCCTCAGCATATTTATATGCTTCATTTGGGTTTCTGATTCTCCAAAAGCCAAAACCCACTTTTCTCAGAAACTTACCAAACCCAATATCACTGTCTCAGACGCGCATACAGAAAAGAAGGAAAAAGAATATGGGCAGCCTCGAAGCGGAGAGAACAACAACAGGATGGGCTGCAAGAGACTCCTCTGGAATTCTCTCACCCTACACCTACACTCTTAGGTAAACCAATCTTAATATCCCTCTTATTTTGTGCCTCTTATTTTTTTTTTTTCTTGAATCAATGATAATTATAAACGTAATATATTGAACTCGTAAAATTTTATCACTAGTCTTGTCACATCATTGCTAATTGCATTTAGCAATTTGCTAATTATTTTTAATTAAATTAATAAATTGCAGGAACACTGGTCCAGAAGATGTTTATGTCAAAGTCCTAAGCTGTGGGATTTGCCACTCTGATCTTCACCAGGTCAAAAATGACCTTGGCATGTCAAACTATCCAATGGTTCCCGGGTAAGACCGTTCGCCAGTACCACACTATAATTACTCCATCAATTCTTCCTTTTTATGTCACTTCCTCATATGGTTTGTAAATTAATGACAAGTTGCCATATCTGCTATGTTATGTTATTAACCAGGCATGAGGTGGTTGGTGAGGTGTTGGAGGTGGGATCAGATGTGACCAAGTTCAGAGTAGGAGATGTGGTTGGAGTTGGCCTCCTTGTGGGTTGCTGCAGAAGCTGCAACCCATGCAAAACAGACAACGAGCAATACTGCAACAAGAAAATCTGGTCTTACAATGACACTTACTTGGATGGCAAACCCACCCAAGGGGGTTTCGCTGGTGAACTGGTCGCTGATCAAAAGTAATCACCAAACCCTAATAAACCATTGTTTACAACAAAATTTGCATTACCTTTGGCCATTATTCTAAATTTCTGTTTAAATTACAAGTTCGGATCATCTGCTTATGGCCAAAATATGACTAAAATATGGCTTCAATAGCTAGTCTTTGTTCATTTTAAGTTTTTATTAATCATGTTCTCAATTTTATCTCCGGTGAAGGTTTGTGGTGAAGATACCGGACGGCATGGCCTGGGAACAGGCCGCGCCGCTACTGTGCGCGGGCGTGACGGTGTACAGCCCACTGAAGCACTTCGGTCTAAATGTGAGCGGATTAAGAGGAGGAATATTAGGGCTTGGGGGTGTAGGACACATGGGGGTGAAGATAGCAAAGGCCATGGGACACCATGTGACTGTGATAAGTTCTTCAGACAGGAAAAAAGAGGAGGCTTTGGAGCATGTTGGGGCAGATGAGTTCCTGGTCAGCTCAGATGCCACTAGAATGCAGGAGGCTGCAGACTCATTCGATTACATCATTGACACAGTGCCTGTTGTCCACCCACTTGTGCCCTACCTCTCTCTGTTGAGGCTTGATGGCAAATTAATCTTGATGGGTGTTATTGGTGCCCCTTTAGAATTTGTCTCCCCCATGGTCATGCTTGGTAAAATCCCACTTCTACCACTTTCAAATTTTGCAATTAAATTTATAGTTCTTATCTGGGTTAGTGGATTAATTCAAAATTATGGCTTAAAAAACCTTGGGTTTGTGTTTTTTATATATAATAATATCGGTTTCTATTGGAATTATTATGTGTAGGGAGGAAATCAATCACAGGGAGCTTTGTGGGGAGCATGAAGGAAACAGAGGAGATGCTTGAGTTCTGCAAAGAGAAAGGATTGACATCAATGATTGAAGTGGTTAAGATGGATTATGTCAACACAGCCTTTGAGAGGTTGGAGAAGAATGATGTTAGGTACAGGTTCGTTGTGGATGTGGCCGGCAGCAATCTTAATCCATAGAGAGATAAGAAGAAGAAGAGAAAAAAACACAGAATTCTGTTTTTTTATACAGAGCTTTCTGTTTCGATAAAGAAAGAAAAAGGATGAAATGGTGCTTTCATTTCATATGAGTGGATGTTTGTTTTTGTTTTGTTTTGTTTTTAAGTATTTGAATATGGTGATTGAGGTGGGGGGGCAATTTGATTTGGTGTGGGATGATGACTGTGAAACAAGGAAAGATACCAAATTTTAGGTGAGAATTGCGTCGTATATCAAAAGACAAGTACTTCTGCTTTGGCTATGGGCAATTGCTTGCTTTGTCATATAAGGAGTCCAAATGCATGAATGAGTGTGTGTGGATAGGCTTGGGTTCTTGGTGCAATTTTTAATTTCTTGTTTTTAAGAATCATTTTTATTAAGAAGGAAAGAGGACGACCCTGCAAAGTGTAATGTGGAAAATGCTTAGTGTATGTCAGTCTTACAATGAGTCTCATATCGAAAAGTCACTCGTAAGTGGCTAGTTGAAGCGGAAAAAAAATCCATGTTTGATGGGTAGGATAAGTGGTAGGATTGGATTCATTTATGTTAGAATTTAGGATGTGTGATGTGTGATGCTCTGATATCATTGTTGGTTTATGTGGTGAAGGGGTTTAGGACAATAGACAATAGTTGAAACAAAGTAATTTTGTTAGATTTAGAGGAGAATAATACATGGCTTGGTGTAGGCTAATTGGCCTCCTTAGTTTTTTTTTTCTTTTTGGGGCTTATTGGCCATCACACTTGCCTAAATTAGTTTGGGCTATTTGGCCCCTCACTTAAATTGATGAGCTTATTGGCTCCTTAACATAGCTTTGTTTGGTTAGCTCTTGGCTCCGTTAGTTTGGGAGTTCCTTTTGTTGGACTCCACATGGATTGTGGTTGCATGCCTATTTATAGGCTAGGTGTTGCCGCCATTGCCCAAGTCCCACCAACTTGTCTCTCCTAGCCACATATTTTATGAGTAATGCTATTTGGACAGACAACATTGACACACTTAGTGACACCCGCTGATGTGTCAATGTATCATTTGCTCTTTTTTTCTCCTCGTTTTCTGTTCAGCGAATGATACATTGACACATCAGCGGGTGTCAACTAAGTGTGTCAATGTTGTGTGTCCAAATAGCATTACTCATCTTTAAATAGCTAGAAAAGTCTAGAGAAATAAAATATGAGTAATGCTATTTGGACACACAACATTGACACACTTAATTACTCATTTAAGATAGTTGCTAGATATTTCTAGTCTTTTACAATAATTATGCCATGCAACATTGAGCTTGCCAACTTTGCATAGTCCGTGAAGTCTTCCTCTTGAATTCTCTAGATTCTTCTTGAAATCTTAAGCACAAATGTGCATTATTTTCAACAGTTTAATTCAATCTCATGTTTGATACTTAATAAAATGAAGGAAAATAGACAATCATACACAATTCAATGCAATTTTATCTCACCTCCTAATTCAATTTAATTTTAGTCACTAAACATATATTGGTGACAAAGATATGGTAACAAAACAATCATTTCAACTAGTGAAGTTCACATTTTTTATGAAAATAAAATAAAGGCTTATATACTTAGTGCTTCTGAAACTATGGTCAAGGCTCACTTTATCCTCTAAAGTTAAAGTGGCCCACTTGATTGATGTTTTGTGTTTCATTTTACCTCATGTTGTCAAGTCTATAAAAAATCTGTTTAAAATGCTGACGTAATACGAGTGGGACCTATTATTATACTCAATTATATGCAATGTGTACCAAAAATACTCTAAAAACAACTTCAACCAAAAAATTAAAAAAAAAACCTCTATTCCCTCTTCTCCTCCATCCCCAAGGCACCTACCCACCCCACTGCCCACCGCCTACCGCCCACCTGAACAACCCCTCCCTCTCTGTCTCTCTCCTTCTTGCTCCTGCCTCTAGTGAAGATATGACAAATACTTGGACAAACTAAAAAGTAATCTAAATAAATAAACTAGAAATTGTCTTAGAAAACAGAAGTTTTCCAACCTGAAAATTACATAAAATAAAATCTTTAAGGGAGATTAACTATTATACTCAATATAGGAGCTCAAATTATAAATAAATAAAATTTATTAAAAAAAAAACCCTATATGAAATGGATTTTAGAAACACACCCAAAGCTCATTTACAAAATAACAAAAAGACTTTTAACTTATTTTAAATTACAAAACTTCCATTGATTTCTTAAAACAAACCCAACCTCAAAACCTCATAAAAAAACCAAAAACACTCAATAGGACATCAAAGTAATTTAATAATCAAAATTAAATTCAATAAGGCCAGCTATCATTTTTTGGGTTTTTTTTTTTTGGTTTGTTTATAGAAATTAAATGATATAGGGTTTATTTATAATTTTAGTGCTAAAAATGAGTATATGACCAAATATCTCAATCTTTAAAGCCATGCAATAAGTTAATCTTATCCCACAAAATATCCTCCTCCTCTCCCTTATAGCAGTGCATGTTGGAATTACCCTTAGTTGCCTCATACAACCTTAACCACACAGATAATGCAATTAGGCATGGAAAAAGCAAATGATTCGTGGGTGTGGGTCAAAAACTAGAGCATCTTGCTCTGAAGAAACGCAATTGGTTAATCTCACTATGAAGAAACAAACAGAGCAAAAGCCAGAGTATCTCGCTCTCAGTGGGCAATGGATCCAGTCTCATTCGTGTGGGTCACAGTTGGCAATATTGCTCTCAAGATCCCAGTAGCTTCCAAGCTCGCCCGCTCCGTCGTCCACCCTTCTTCCTCGTCGTGTTTCTGCAAGATCAAGCTCAAAAACCTCCCCCCTCAAAACGCCTCCATCACCTACCTCCCGTCGGAGGCCGAGACCCTTGACAGCACTACTCAAGCCAATGCCATGGCCTCCCGTCGGAGGCAAAAATACTCCCATAAAAATATGGTAAGCCTAGCATTTTCCTTTCTTATCCCTTTTAATTCCAAACATATATAAGCTAAAAGTTACAATTACTAGCATTTTCATTTGTACTTTTTATTACTATTGATCTAATAAAATTTTATGGTCTTTTTATCCCAAAAAAAAAAAGTTATAAGTTTCTTTCTCTTCCTTGCGTTTGTGACCAATTAGGTTGGCCAAGAAAGACTTGTTCTCCTAATCTACTTCATGACCACGTTGCTTCCCGTGCTTCAATAAAGTGGAATAATCTTAATGACATGGTTGATTGTCAATGCTGTTCCAACAACCATGGTTTGAAATTGGTCAGAAGATCTACAACTAGAATCAAACTTGAGGAAGGAAGTAGTGAAACCTGAAAAGGTATACATAGGTTTAGTTATTAAATTTAGCCCATGGCTGAAGAAAGTCGACAGGCGTACCTGGACAGCTTGAAATCGTAAATTGTGTGCCTATGGCTCCTCCTACCAGAAAAATAATGGGGATTGATTTGATCATTCTGAAAACGTGGAACTCATGTTATGATAAGTGGTGGAGAAAACCAAATTGTTCATATGTGTGGCAAAAAAGTAATGGTGTGTTAATAATTTATGAGAATTAACACACGTCGTTTAAGTTCCGTATGTAAATTTGAGAGTTATTAATACATTACATTTTAAAAAACGCTAATTTATTTTACACATCTTATTTAAATTATATTGTAAGGTTTAGGGTTAGTCAAGTTGGCTAGAGCGGATATGCTCCACTCTTTGCACCAGAGTTCAAATCTCTCTGCCCGTAGTTTAAATTAGATTAAAGTAGAATACCGTTCGTATAAAACAAAATTAATAATAATTTCATTGTAGGGCTCTACTTTATCTTTTCTTTGGTCACGTGTAAGCATTAGACCATAGTTATAGTTACGTTTGGGGACCTCTGTGTTCAGATTTTCATTTATCTCAGCGTTGATTACTATCTTTCCCTGTTTCCTTCTTTTGTATTTTGGTCGATTTCGTTTATCCTACTCATAGTTTGGACCAAATCTAAGTGTCATCACTTTCACTTGAATGAGATTACGTGCCTTAAAAAATCTCCCCATATCAAAGGAAATCTATTTTCTAATCTTTTCTTTTCAGTAGACAAATAACTTAGGTGTCCATCTTCTCAACGAAGCTTTGGCTTTCCTTCTGTCCAATTGCGCTTGTTACCCAAAACCAACCTTTCCAAAACAGTCGACTCTCTTTCTCTCTCTTCTCTCAAACACTCACATACAGAAGAAACTAAAATGGTTAGCCTTGAGGTGGAGAGAACAACAACAGGATGGGCTGCAAGAGACTCTTCTGGGATTCTCTCACCCTACACCTACGTTCTTAGGTAAATCAATTTCATATCCCTCCCTTATTTTTGTATGCGTGTGTTTTTCCTACACCTACACTCTTAGGTAAATCAATCTCATATCCCTCCCTTATTGTTCTATTCTATGTGTGTGTTTTTATCTCCTATTAGGATACCGACTCGCTTAATTTATTTATCAAATGATGTATATGTACGCATGTTAGAACGAAAACATCGTACATGGTTTAGTAACTAAATTTGGTGAATAAACTTAGTGAGCATAGTATAGTGATCATCTATTCTTTCTACATGTCATGTACCTCTTTCTGCTGATTTTTTTTTAATTTTAAAAAAAATTGCAGAAACACTGGGCCGGAAGATGTTTACATCAAAGTCCTATTCTGTGGAGTTTGCCACACTGATACTGTCCAGGCCAAAAATCATCTTGGCATGTCAAAGTATCCCATGGTTCCTGGGTATATAATAAAATTAATGCCACTTTCCTATATATGTTACAATATTTACTTATAATTACATTATTTTAAATATATAATAAAATTGCAAAATCTTCTGCTGGACGGACAGGCATGAAGTGGTTGGTGAGGTGGTGGAGGTGGGATCAGCTGTGAGCAAGTTCAGAGTAGGAGACGTGGTTGGAGTTGGGCTCCTTGTGGGTTGCTGCAGGAACTGCAATCCCTGTAAAACAGACAACGAGCAATACTGCAACAAGAAAATCTGGACATACAGTGACGTCTACACCGATGGGAAACTCACCCAAGGCGGCTTTTCTGCTGCCCTAGTCATCGATCAAAAGTAGCAACCAAAGCATAATAAGTTTAATCTTTTCTTCTTCTTTTTTTCGTGTGAAGCATATAATAACCGTAACTCTAACAAGATATATGGCACATCATACTGTCAATCAGAACCACACATTTAAATATTACCTAATCAACGCTTATATTGATTTACAAAATATTGGAAGAGTTTCTAAGTTCGGAAGTACAGTAATATTGACTGATTTTGTGTTTTTTGTTTGGTAAGGTTTGCGGTGAAGATACCAGATGGCATGTTGCTGGAACAGGCGGCGCCGCTGCTGTGCGCCGGGGTGACGGTGTACAGCCCACTGAGGCAGTTTGGTCTGAATGTGAGTGGGTTAAGAGGAGGCATATTAGGACTTGGGGGTGTAGGACACATGGGGGTGAAGATAGCAAAGGCCATGGGACACCATGTGACTGTGATAAGCTCTTCTGACAAGAAAAGAGTGGAGGCTATGGGACATATTGGGGCTGATGAGTACCTGATCAGCTCAGATGCCACTAAAATGCAAGAGGCTGCCGATTCGTTGGATTACATTATTGACACGGTGCCTGTGGTCCACCCACTTGAGCCCTACCTCTCTTTGTTGAAGCTTGATGGGAAATTGATCTTGATGGGTGCTATCAACGACCCTTTACAATTTGCCTCCCCCATGATCATGCTTGGTGAGTCCCATTTCTGTCACCATCTTTCTTTTCTCGCGCGAACTTTTTTTTTTCCATTCGGAATTTGCTTCGCCTACGAGCTTAGATTTTAGGTTTAAAGTCACGAGTTTTGCCAAAGCTAAAAAATGTAGACTCAAAATCTAAGCGAAAAATCTGTGCCAGCTAATTTAAAATTACAAATTTACATTGTCATTCAACCCATTATTAACGTTCTGATAAGATAAGACGATCGCATTACTGACTCGACATGACTCAAGCTTATATATATTATTGTCTCATTTTCTGACAGCTTAAGTTTTTGAAGTTCAACGATTGTCAAAGAGATAATAATACTTTTATCTATCTAAATTGTTCAATTATGTACAGGGAGGAAGACAATCACAGGGAGCTTTGTGGGGAGCATGAAGGAGACAGAGGAGATGCTTGAATTCTGCAAAGAGAAAGGATTGGAATCAATGATTGAAGTGGTTAAGATGGATTATATCAACACAGCCTTCGAAAGGTTAGAGAAAAACGATGTCAGGTACAGGTTCGTTGTGGATGTGGCTGCCAGCAATCTTCATCAATAGAGTGAAATATCACATAATTCCGACTATATATTATTGAGAACTCTATTTTCTTTTCTTTTTTTCTCTATTTTCACACAACAAAAATATGTTTATGCCCATATGATGCTTTCATATTGTCTTAGCCCTACTGTGATTGTTGTGATAGATGGGACCATTGTATTCGGTGTGGTCCTTACTTGACTATGGCTTATCCAAATAAAATTTTAGAGTCCTCCAATTATGTCACGCGTGACAATTTTGTTCGTTGGTCACATTTTCCTTTTTGAAAATTTTCCGAAAAGTAGATAAGATCCGGGGGGAAAACAAGTCATAAAAATAAAATAACCAAAATTATGAATTCCTCCCTTGATGTTTCTTTCATTTTCTCCAATGGCTTTGTTGGCTTCAACAACCATGGTTTGAAATTGGTGACACTTAAAAAGAAAAGGTTTGCACTTTCCAAAATAATTTGCACTCAAACTGCTTGATTCTGTGCCTGACCTTCAACATTGATAAAAATCCAAGATCTACTAGCAAATTGTAAATTGTAAATACAATAATAAATAAAAAAGAAAAAAAAGGAGAGAGCAAGGGAGGAAAATGTAGCTCATCTTTGTCAGAGTTAAATTTAGTGGAGGCTCCTGACCAGCATAAAAAGAACAAACAATTCACACTGCTGCATCGGAGCTAAATCTTAACAAATGTGGCAAAAAGAGCTAGCCTTCTAGAACCTGGTTTCAACCCTCTCCAATTGCTTATTCACCATACATGTAAAATACAACACTCAGCAGGATAAAAGAAAATGAAGGACTACCTACCGACGATGTATGCTGTGACCGGGCCTATTCAATTGACTCCAAAACATCTTGGTACAATTTAGAACAGTACCTTCAAAAGAAGCCAACTGTAAATTTTCAAAAATTTATGTATGTAAATGCAAAGCATAGATTTGATATGGAGACAAATCATAGCGTTTGATACATCTCTGGGATCAATATTCAGAATCTCTAAACAAACACTTGATGCCCTATCTTCCTTGGTTCCAACTTCCATTCACAGTGGTAAAATGCCCTACAAAGAATGCCACAAAAGCTTTTTCCTATGTGACCTCCTGCTAGTAATCATATCATAGAAGCAATCAAGAATCCATCGATGTCTTCTCAAGTTGTGGGGCCTCTGAATTAGTACCCAAACTTAACGTATGTGCTGTCTTAAATGTTTGCCTCAATTAAATCCATACTCGTTGACTAAAGTACATGTTCATAAAGTATCTTGAAGGATTGAAGCCACTCAAAATCACTGCAGAAGGGGATAACGAACAATTTCAACATAAAGTGTAATGGAACGCAAAGCAAAAGCAAAGTCAAGAGTCTCATGCAACACTTACAGATCGGAGAGAGGACAATGACAACACTGATTGGATATAGGAAGAAAGTCGTCCTCTCCAGAAAGGGCAGTACTGCAAGAACAGGACACGTAAATCAGTATGACGCATGAAGGCCTGGCATTAATATTTGTTACTCAAAATAAACCGCCGACCACTTGAATTCCCAACTATATCTCAAGTTCTTAACAAGAAAGTATATCATCCACAAGTTTGTCTCATAGAGCCTTTATCATATATACTGGAACAAAAACCAACAGGACAACACAACACAGTTGAATTCCACTCTAAAGTCATGAGGTTAGATTACAAGCTGATGAGCTAACTTAACTGCTGGAAACACAAATAATTTTTTTTGGGACTTGAGAGAATTCAATATCACTGACTATAGAGGAGAATACAATGCTGGCCACCTCTGCATCTCCACTGCATAAGTGGTGGAAGCTCTATGCACAAATGATTTAGGTGAACATGTCCACTAGTTACCGGTCTTTTATTTTATGAAATCAATTGCACATTTCACCTATTAGAAAGCTGATTGAATTCATAAATTTTGGCCTTTAAGCAACATCACTTTGTATCCACATCCAAAACAGCAGCAACCATTTAGTAGTAAGATCATAGTGACTTTCAGAAAATAGTATCCGCCATAAACAGCATAGGCAAGAATGATCTCATCACACCATCTGCACCTAAACATTTGAAAGAAAATTCTTAAGCTCATAACGAAATCTTTAGCTTACCATCATAACCTAAAAAGTTGAGATAATGATAGTATGAAGTCGCCACCATGAATAGCAAATTTGATAGCAACACAGGAATGAAACCATGAGCTACCAAAATTGGTGATAGAAAATAATGGATCACTGCACAACAAAGACATCAGAACATCATTTCACACATTTGAGATTGATAATATGATAAGGAAAACACTTTTTTGTATTAATTACCGTAAAGCATAACAAACATTGGGAAGAAAGAGTTGCAGTGCACATCAAATGCGTACATCCTTCAATTGACCAAAATCACCACAAAATAAACAATCAGAATGTTTTTACACACGAAAAGAAATAAAAGCTAGAAATACATGTATAAAAATTTAATTGCAAGTTCTGAGAGATTCAATCAATCTAAAATCATCCATGCACACAAAACATGCACATGAATGTACACAATCAGGTAGGATCAGGAAAAAACTAAGCTGATTGTTCAGCAAGAATCATATTGCTAATGAAGTAGGAAATGAAAGATAATAGACTTGCCATTCAACACGTTGCTCAACAACATGACTATTCGGTGCCTCTTCACGAAGGTAAGAATTAGTCAAAAACCTGCATGAACATTGAAAAGTGGACTTTGCCATTATATGATGATCAATACTTTACTCTAAGGTGTCTATTCCAGAAGAAGATTGAGAACTGAAACAGTTATAAAAGAGATTGAGAACGAAAATCATTTAGACTGGAACTTTTTTTCCAAATGGCCAACCCATATAGATATAGTAATGTGAGACTCCAACACTGCAATTACATTACTATCTGAAGCTCATCTTCCCCAGACATACAATCACCATCCCATTATTTCCTATATAGACTTTTGAGTAATTAAACACGTATTGTCACCTGCAAACTAGTTATTTACAAAAGACCTGGATTCGCATTTATACCAGAACATATCACTCAGTAACATTTCACTCCCATATGTCACTTCATGCACAACTAACATATTTTTTGTCTTTAGATAAATTATTTTATACTCACTATTTCCTTATATAGAAGCCTTGTACTGAATGTTCAAGTGACTCAGCAACCTGAAGCTGGCTTGGTATCAACAGATGGTAGCCACTAAATAACATATTTTCCTACTTCTATGGAAAATGGCTTCCTTTACTTAAGGAAATTGAGTTTTTTAATAAAAAATACAAGAACTGGGTTTCTGTAGAACTTATTTGTTCCTGCAATTTTTTCATGAAACAATTGAGCCTGCATAAGAAGTCACTGACATATTTAAGGATCAGATAAAACGAGTATCACATTAGTGTTAGCCAGAACGAATTCTTACCAACAAAATGTAGCCAGAAGCATTCCGATGAACAAAAAATGAAAAAGCAAAACAGAAATAACTACAAAAACAGCATGTGCAGCACTATGGTCGTACCTGAAATAAGTAAGATTAGATAAAAGTCAGCAAAGGATTCCTCACAGAATTCTTGGAAATGACTAAAGCTAGAAAAAAAAAATTAAAGAATAAACTGATAAAATACTCAATGAGGATAGAGCTTTTGAGCCAGCGCAATTTCAAATTTATGTGAACCTAGTATATCCAAACTGCAACTTTTACTTGTAGAGCATATGATTATTGTCCATTAATTTATTTTGACATTAGACAAACTTTTTCTTAAAAATTCCTGTGACCAAAGAAATGTTTGGAAGGATCTCCATCAGGAAGATGAGAACTCTTCAGTTTCATTCTGGAAATTTCAAATCAGCTGTGACCGTTATTTAAATTAATATCAGTGCTACCAAATTCTTTGTTGTATCTAGCAACCAGAAGGTAAGTAAACAGTAAACTTACGCAGCACAATAAGCCATAGTTGCAACTGTAAGTAGGAGGCTGCAGATTACAACAAAAGCAGGGTCGTCACGAGCCCATTGATTCTTAGTTTCTGAGACCAAAAGGAAAGTAAACAACTTTTCAATTGCATCAGATGTAGCAACACTATTTCATACTTTTGACATGTAATCAGTCCACCAGCATGGAAATAAATCAAAAAATTCAGAAATCCCAACTTAGTAAAAAAAAAATGAAAAGTAAAGAACTTACGCTTGTGGTACTTGGTGTGCTGATAGCTGCATCAGTCATACAGTTCCACATGCAAGACACAAAATTTGATATTAAGGAAATCAGGAGCAACAACAAAACAGCATGCTGATGATCTGAAAAGGTGAATACTTACACAACTTTTGGTGAGGTGCATAGGTGAAGCATTTGCCAAAAAGTATATTCAATGTCCATTTGTTGCCACTACAATAAACCAATAAAAAACAAAAGAAAACCCATTGAGATAAAGCATGCCTGAGGATTCAAAGTAATAATGAAATGCAATTAGCATTCTAGCTTCCGAAACCAAAAGTTTAAAAATACTTAAAAGAGTTAGGTATAAGGCAACAGAGAAGACATAGATGAGCTGAAAAATCCACACCTAAGACCTATACCCAATACTGGGTTATGCAATAGATGGAATTAAAATCCCAATTAATGTGATTATATATCCTCTCAATGTTCAATTTGTATAACATCCCAGAAAGCTTCATGGTTGCTGAAATATATATTTAGTTTGTGAATTTGTGCAGGTCACAACCCTAAATTTAGAAGATCTAGATCCCCTTACAAATTGTATAAGTGTAGCAGGTCTCAATTTTAAGTGTAGGTCGCTATAAAACAGGGATTCCAAGTGAGACTGAAAATTCACATCAAACCCTGTGGGTTGTGTCTGGGTGCAGGGCTCAAAATATGATTAACTTAGAAGGATAGACACAAGAGCCCATAATATCTCCAACCCCCTCGCTGTACGAAAATATTACTCCTTTATCCTAGAAACCAAGTTGCTAACTCCCAATTCAAATCAGTCAAAAAGTCCCTAAATCTCTATATTATTTATCTGAACCCATCATGGTGGAAGATTCCGTTTTCTTGCCTCGCTTACTTTCTTCTTTCGCAATATCTATGTAAACTATATGTTTTCCATTTTGTAGTTAGCACTAAGGAAATGTGTTAGGGTTCTGCATTCCACAACCCATCTAGCATTTTCATCTTTGGTTAAGCTAGGCTTGATTTCTATTTTCATCATTCCTTCATGTATAACTTTTCTCTTTTAATGGCACTAGTTTTGCACATGATAGAATCCAATGATCTTAGGGTTCAACCCCAGAGATGCCAACTTAAATCCTCCAGCATAGCAACAGTACAAACCCAATGTTAAACTAGAACCCAGGCACTCATTAGCCTGACATTGAATCCAAAATTTATGCAGCATTTTGTGTTTGGGCAACAATTTTCCATTAACCCATTTCAGCCTTCCTCTGAAACCTTGCAAGAAGTTTTAAACTTCCCCCACCAGGCTAACAGATCCAAATCTTAAGCTCTCCGGCTTCCTTCTTCTTTTGATTAAAACTAAGAGTTCAAACTCTTCTCCAAGTAAAAGATTCAAAAAATTCTCAAGCATCCACCGAGTTCACTCCAATTTCTCTTTAAAAGAAATCTAAAAAAAAAATGACATAGTCCAACTATTTGAACCCAGTCCATGTGATGAAATAAGCTCAAATGCACCTCGTTTCCATAGAATAGCCCTCCCCATCTAAAAAAGTGATGTTTTCCACCTTCAAACGAATTAAAGAATTCTCAAGGGCTTCCCAAAATGAGGTTCGCAAAACTCACTAGCCGCTCAAAGCCTCAAAGAATTTTATCCCCATTTGCTACAAAGCACATATGGGGATAAAATTCATAATAAGAACCTACCTAAAGACCTTAAAGCAACCATTCTGAACCCACTTTAAAACCAAATGGAATTGAAATTTCTGTTGGACATACAGATTCCAGAGCAATCAAAAACACTAGTTCTTCCATAATTCAGAGTTTTTACAACATTATTCGTCCAACTAGATCCAACCCCAAATTATGAAATGCTCAATTTAAAAATGAAACAAATTAGTAAGCAGATCAGATCCAGAGCATAAACAAATAGAATCTGAGAAGAATGGAGCACCTTGATTATTCTTCGAAGGTACTGAATGAACATGGGGTTCGTCCGAGATGTAGAGGACGACGACCGCCCTCTCGACGTTGTAGGCAACATCTTTCTCCTTCACTCCTCCCTCTTTCTTTCTCTGTATATCTTCTCTTCGAATTCTATGCACCTCTGCTTCGCTGATCTATAAGATCTCTGGAATTTCCACAGCTCTCTCTCCTCTTCCTCTCGAAAGAGTACAGAATTTTCAGATGGCTGGAAAGCAAAACGTAAACGACTACTTCTTTCTCCTCTATTCGTCGTATGCAGCCCGAATTGGATCAATCGGGAAATTGGGCTGGACTTTTTTTGTGCATTCTGAGGCTGAATTTTGGGTTGGGCTTCTGCTAAACAAGGCTTGGACAAGAGCAAACAACAAGAAACAAGAGAGTAAATTTTTTTTAACACACCATCGATTTTTTTTTTTAATACAAACAATAGAATATTTACACGATTCTTTTATAAAGGGCTGATATACACACAAGGATGCACCATCACAAATATATGTTGTCTTTTATCATCCATGTCAGTCGAACATGAGACATGAGACCTTTTCTAACCAAGTGAAGACAAATATCACTAAACCAAAGACTAGTTAACAATCAAACGATATTGAGTGAAGAGAATTTGAACACGCAATCTTAAATGTTGAAGCTTAACATACAAGATACATGGTACATGAAATGTTCGTTACAAGGCTTTGATATTTTTTTGTTATACCTAGCAACCCTCAAACCCTCCACACTCCTCCCAAACTCAAACTTGACTTCTTTCTTCATTTTGCTATGACATGTTTAAGTTTGGGTCAACCTTCCATGACTCTACTTGCCTAATTTTGGTATGGTGACTCATTTTCCTTTGTTCAAATCTTTTAAGGTTTATCATGATATGGTGACTCATTCAACTATCGACAAACTTATGTGTAGAATGTAATGCATCAAAATCAGCATCTTACAAAACTTTCTAATTTTGTAAGTACCAACATTTAGACATAATGGCTGAGATTTACAATCAACAATGGCAAGAGTTTCAATAAAACTATACTCATAAGATGTCAAACTATCACTCTATATGGTAAGTTCAAACAAAACTCACCTTATCAATCATATAAATTGAGAATCCAACAATATAACATTTTTATGCTAGGCAATGCCATTGCCAATTGACAACACTCATGATAATACATTCAAATAAGACTCGCATGTTGACACTCGGCACATATTGAGCCCATCCGCCCAATAAAAGCATGACATGTGGGCCTCGTGCGACGCACTAGAATAAACGAGTTGTCCTTCCTTGGCCTCGGCCTCCGAGCTGTCTTAGAAAGATCGAAAGGATATAAACCAGTCACATCGATGACAAGACCCCCTTGACCGTCGACCCGCCGCGCCTCACAAAGCGTGCCCACATCCCTTCGAAAACCAGGTGTAAACCGTCCCCGTCACCACCCCACCAGATGAGATTGCCGCCGTATGCAACAGGCTATTCTGCCCAAGCCCGCCCCCTAGTTAAAAATGTAAGAGGGTCAAACATCGCCTAATTAATAGTCTAACGGTGCTATACGATGCTAGACTACATTCATAATGCAAATAAGAATCACATGATCAATTTTCAGGAAAAAACAATCCCAAATACTACAAAGGCAGTACGGGATCTGAATAAATAAAAATAAAACACGGTAGTTGAAAATTAATTTTCTTTTCAAATTTGAAAATCTGAACTTCACGTGTATTTGGTGGAGAATAATTTGAACGAAAAAAACAAATTTGTATACTCAGAAAGGGGGTATGTACTGACAGTACTGTAACCACTACGAAACGAATATACAAAATTACAACCCAAATAATACAAAATCTGAAAAGTCAAAAGTCCAACCAAACCATATGCTTTTCCGTCCAAAAGTTGTACGTCATTCAGTACGCAACCGTACCAAAAACGGGCCTAATTTTAAACAACCATTTTTTCCGTTTTTTCTCTTTTCATTTTAAATATAGTTTTCTTCTTCTATATGCAGAAATCGGTTATGGTTTGGTTGGAATTTAACAACAGTGCCAGTGTCAAATCGAAGCACAAACAGCGAATTTGAGTCCAACCCAAAAAAAGAAAGAAAATTCAAATTTCTAAACTGTGGTCTTTCACCTTCTGTACATTCTCAAAAAATTTATTTTTTCTCCTAAAAAAGAAAAAACGACAGTTTTTTTGGGTTTTTGCGCCTGTGTGGCTTCTCTTCTCAACTCCACTCTCTAATTCTGATTTCTTAACTCCCTAATCCTGATTAATTTTTCATTTTGAACTCTTAATCAAGCTTGCTGATGGCAATGCGCTTAACCCCAGCATTTCTCACACCCTCACTGTGTAAGCACATCCCCTCCATATAACTTCTCACTTCATTTCTTATCATCTCCTGCATCACAGACAAAAACTCCGGCTCGAATGACATCGTATTACCAGTCTCAGGCTGCAACGACGCCGTTCCATCTACTCGGCGAGCGGCCGATTCAAGGATGGGCAACTCGTGCGACGCCGTATCGTCGATTCCTGGTAAAGACAGAGTCAGCAGTGTCGACGGTTCGTGCGCTTCGTTCTTGCTGTCATTCTGACTCGGAGGCGACTCGCGAGTCAACACTCCGCCGGTTCTCGCCACGGGCCGGAACAAGTGAGACGAGGAGATGGCGGGCGCGCCCGAGTCGCTGACATCGGATCCGGACGGGCTCCCAGGGCTGTAACAGAGGCCAGAAAACGACACCGCTGCCGTAGCCGTTTTCTTCTCCGGCCGAACGTGATTGTCGTCGATCGTGGCTCCATCGTCGTTTCCCGAGATTGCCGAGAACTTCCGCTTCAGCGTCGAGTTCCAGTGGTTCTTGATCGCATTGTCCGTACGGCCGTTGAGAAGCCTGGCGATGGTGGCCCACTTGTTGCCGTACTTGGCGTGGGCCCCGGCAATAATCTCGTCCTCCTCGGGGGTGAAGGCCCGGTGCTCCACCTCCGGCGAGAGCTGGTTGCACCATCGCAGGCGGCACGACTTGCCGGATCGGCCCGGCACCGACTTGCTTATCAAGGACCAGTTGCGAGCGCCGTGGTGCTGTACGAGCTGCCGTAACTTCTCGTCCTCGTCGGGGCTCCACGGACCCTTGACCCGATCCAGTTCTCTCTGCGCTTGCGCCGACGAGTCCATTGCCGATTCGCGCTGATCCATTTCAAAATCAGAAAAACCCTAACCCTAGATATAAGCGAAACGGAAATTAAAATTGGGATAAATATTCTACAAAATTGGAGGAGAGAAAGATTGGGAGAGGCGCGGAGAGGCTTTGAGGAGAGAGAGAGTCTCGGCCTTGGTGGGCTCTGAAGATTTTGTGAGAGAGGGAGAGAAGAGTTGGAGGGTTTATAAAGGAGGGGCTAGGGTAACTGATAGGGCCGGTTAACCGAATCGGGTAACGGGCGTTATGGCAACCGGTACTGCTGCGTTACCCGTTACATCACTCTACAGCTGTATAACCACCACGCGTTGCCACGTAGGCCCTGTGGATTGCTGAGAATCCTCCTCCCACTAAAATCTCGGCATCGCGCAATTTCTCTCGCGAGAGAGAGAAGGAGAGCGTTAAGAGTTAGTTTCCCGTTTTGACTGGTTGCAGTTATGGAAGTTTCTGAGGTCCTATTTAGTTTTACAAAAGATTTTATGGAAAATTATTTTTCATTTTTTTTTTTCAAATGAAGAGAAATTGGAAATTTCATTTATGATGTTCGGTAATGTTGGAATGTAAGCATGAGATACCACTTAATATTCTTTGTTTAGTTTTCTAATTATATACAGTTAAAAATATGAAATATATAAAATAATAAAATAATAATAATTATCTTGCTGGATAAAATTGTAATTCTAAATTGTAAATGTGGATAGATTGATTATGAAAAAAGTGTACATACTGCTAGACTTTTTTCCATGTGAAAAGAAAATGAAAACAAATAGAATAAAGGGTTTGTCCCACCTTTTTTCATGTGATAAGAAATTATTTTTTATACTTTCAATCAAATATTGCTTTTCTATTTTCAAGCTCATTTTCCACATGAGTAAAACACATAAAGGAAAAGAAAGAGATGAAAGGAAGTTATTTGTGAAAATATCGCGAGAAATTGGGGAGAGATTAGAGGCGGTTGAGGATAAGTTTGACTGAGCCAGGCTGGAGAGCATTACGTGAGAGATTTTAAGATTTTGGTTCGGTTTCTTAACTTTTGTTTTAAATATTTTGTTTTATTGTTTATTTGGGGGGCACGGAAGTGCTGAGGTGGAGGAAAACGACAAGAGCGGTCGCGAAATTGGAAGTCGGGTCATGACTGACAAGCTGTCAGTCCAGGCTGTATACCTGGCGCGCGGCTGAGACTATGAGACGCCAACGGCCTTCAGTGTCCACCGACACCAGGCGGTCATCATCGAACTTCTAACAGTATGTTGCGTGATGAAAACGACACCGTAGGCGTTTGCTTGCTTAATTTAAAATTTGAATTTGGGAGTTGTAAATTTGGGAATTAATTAATTAATGAGTTAGCTAATTATAGAAGATAAGCATCAACGGATCAGTACCAGATTTCTGTTGATACGGCTACCTACCAACTCTGTGCTTTGGTACTTGTTTAGTCCAAGTTTCTTACACACTCATTTTCTGATTATATATATATATAAATGGGTAATTTTTATTTTACTACATGAAAGTTTACTGAGTTTCATCTTTCGATACATCAAATTTTTTTCGTATCAATCGCATGCATAACGTTTATTTTCGTGACACTTTCATACATCCGTTAGTCTGACTGTCATATTCTCCGTTAAATAATGGTGTGACAATCAATGTTGACACGTCAACTAAATAATGAAAATATGTTTAATTAATTAAGTGGAATTTGTTCTTGATAGACAACTTGTCATGTTATCACAATTTTTTATTTTCAAATAGTAGGAATTTCATTAAATTCGAACTGAATTGTTTACATCTGATACTAAGAACATTATTATATTTACTCGCTCGAAATTCCTATTTTCCACCATTAAAATTCAGTTAATATTACCCAAACAATTTATTTTGCAATAAATAGTTTCTCCATTAAGGATTTGTGGTAAAGACTAATTAAGGAATTATATTGTGTCAATTTTTTGTTACAAACTAACATTTGGTCTAATAGTAGTTGCTTATGTTATGTTTAAGAAAGTCTCAAGTTCGACTCACGTGTATGTAAAAATGATACAATGTAGTTACATGAATCAACTAACTCTCACTCATCTTGAGGTTGGTAGAGATCTCACATTCGAATCATGCTCTCCAATTGATCATAAAATCTTGGGTTACAATAAATAAACAAATGGAAGGAAAAAAAAAACTCAGAGACAAATTGAAGTGTATCAGTTTCGGAATAAACAAAATTATTTTCCTTAAAAGGAAGAATAAATTAAATTCTAACCAAAGTCAGAATTCGTTTTGGTTAGCAATATGCCAATGCATATAAAGAAGAATCTAAAAATAGGCCAAATTTGTCCCTCATAATAAAGTTTCATTGAGAATAATAATTTGTTTTGAATTTATTTGTCGTCCAAAAGGAATTTCGTTTCAGCCTTGCTCAGTCAACATCAAGAAGTTGACTATGTAAGTTCGGTTCGTTTCAAACATCAACTTATACCCCTAACCGGATAAGATTATGGTCGAGATGAGGCAATAACTTTTGGCTCCCGTATGGATCCGCAAATCGAACACTCATATTTTTTTCGATAAATTTATATATAATGAGCATATATCACTATTCTCATATACAGAGAATAGTGACATAGGCTCGTTTTATGTAAGTTATTTTCTATAAATTGTTAGAAATGTCCCAAATAATGATTTGAGAGTTCAATCCAAGTAACTTTAACATTAAAATTGATTCCGTTTGGACGGAGGAATTTGAAATAAACAATTTGGATTTGACAACAAGGTCATTTGCTACAAAAACTAGAAAACATCAAAATTGAATGTATTTTAAATAACTAGACTTAGCATATATGAAATGGATTTGAAACGATTTTATGCAATAAATCATTTGAAATTCTTTTATTTTCTTCATTTATTCTTGTCTAAATTTTGGCACACATGAATTGTAATAGTTTGAACAAACAATTTTACTTTATAATAACCGTGGCTTTTGCCCCTTTTCTAGTAGTGAGTGTTCAAGCTTGAGAGAAAATGTTTATCAATGAAGATAAAGAATTCTAATTTCATATAAACTTTAGCACTTGCAACAAAGTTACTATTAAGAGTCCGTAGGTAGAACTTGCCTATAAAAACTAGCTTATAAGAGCATCTGCAATGGGCTCCCTAAATATTTATCATGGAAAAGAAGGTTTGTGAATGAGAAATCAATTATTTTCCCATGTTTGGTAAGTCCATATATGGGAAATAGTTGCCTTGCATATGGGAAAGTAGGGGGAAAGTGAAGCCCTCTTCCCCCATTGGGTTTTTTTTGTTTTCCCTCCTCATGAGAAACTAGAGAGTATGATTGGAGTTCAAATTTTATAGGGAGCTCCTAAAATAGCTTTTGTGTGATTTTAGCTAAATTTTAACTATAAAATAAAGAACATGATTGTGGATGCTCTAAAAGAAAGGTACCGAAGAGCTCTTAAAGCACTTTAAAATATGCTATTTTTACAATGTGAGATCTTGAATGCTCACAATTACAAGAATAAAGGATGCCAAAAAAACCACTTCATTAAGGATAAGGATAAACTAAATAGAATTAAAGGCAAAAATATAATATAAATAGTAGAGATACAGTCAGTACATGTGGTTGAGATTTGTGGACAATCGAGGATGTTTCGTCTGAGGTAGAGTGCATCATGCTTTTCCCAGGCATTGCACATGATTGCATTCATTGTCCAACAAATTACCATATAACTAATTTCCATTAAATTTGTGTTTACATCCCATATTTCTTTAATTAATTATATTTTGATGACTAAACAACAAGGCTTTGGTGACCGTTGAAACAAGAAGCAAGCAGCTCAAAACAAAACCAAACCCAACTCTTTGCTTTTTGTTTAATGGGGTACAAGTTCTGCATCAGCAGACCATATCTTTTGCCAGAAACATGTTAGTTTGATTTAGGTATGTTGTCATTAATTAAATACTAATCGGCATTGGATTATGGGTTTTGCATTAAGCATAAGTTAACAACGATTTTGCACGTGGCTGCGAAGCGTCGGGGATGTTTCGTTTAGTCTTCTTTTATTTATTTTAATCATCATCAAGCATAGTTAATTATGCTTTGCAGCTCTCTAAAAGGGGAAACAATGCTTAGTTATTTTATGCCCCATATTCCATTGATGTACGAGAACATGAAAAGGGGAAAACAAAAGGTTTTCGCTGCATTCTTTTCTTTACGTTCAGCTAGATCCAAAGCCCATCTGAAAAGGTCTGAACAATATTCTCTTGCTTTTGCCAAATTAAAGGAAAATGGGAACGCTGTTTGAGAGTTTTTATCAGCACGAGGAACACCGGAATTCGAATTCACATCTTTCAACGTCGAAAAGAGGAACCAACAATTTGTTAGTACCGTATCTTTATGCTTTAATAATTGGATGCGAAAGTGTAGACATAAGAAGAGCGCAAATGTACAAATTAGGATTCCGAAAATCGTCACTGTTTTCAAATAGAACGGTATTTTTGCAACGTATGGCTGAGATAAATGAAAGTGTTTTTTTCAGGCTATTTTTAGGAAGCTTCACATTGGTGACGCGCTAAGTCGCCATATTTGATTCATTGTTCAACGTATGAGATATTTATAGAGAACCGAATTTTGTGGTTAAAGCTTTAGCAGATGTTGATCACTGAACCATCCTCTAGTATCCTTTTTTAAAAAGTTTACCTTAGTAAAATAATAAAAATTAACACAATTAATTGCATAATATAAAGTTGGGCATGTTTGTAGATAAGCAAATTGGTTGGTTAGAGTGGAAGGGGCTCTGGTCGCTTAAGCAAGTGGTCTCAGGTTCGAGCCCTTGTGAATGCATAAAACTTTTTTGGGAGAGGTCCCCGCATATGCGCCCGACAGTATCTCGGAGGATTAAGCCTGGGCCATGCTTGGGTATACCTTGGGAAACCAAAAATTGGTTGGCTCATTTTTTAGCGAATTTGACAGTTTGTAATCCCTTTGTTTTTAAAAGCAAAAATGACTTATATGATGAACAAAGTTGGAGTCTAACGTAAAAATTATTAGAATAACATTGACATCAAGTTTTTTAGGTACCTTAAAATTCATATAGGATTTGATTACTCGAGTGCATGGATAACGGCTCTTAAACACGTAAACTACAATTGCCTTGCAACTCGATTTCCCTCTTATTTTTTAAAGACCTCGATTTCCCTATTGACTCTGGTGAAGAAAGAAAAAGCGAAGAATAGAACATACTTGAGGCACAGTTAGAGCCCAGCCCAACCCAACCCAAATCCTGTTTACGGGTGGCCTCGTACAAGAACCAATAGCAACATATAAAAACCCTCTTCGAATTCTGGATGGCGCTAAATTAAACCCAAAGTCACAACACTCTATCTGCCATTAGGGTTCTTCAAATCTCTGGACGTCCCTCTTCAATCTCAGAATCCACAAATTCTGACATCACACTCCACACCTGAATCAGAAATTAGGGATTCTCTTCTACGACATGTCTTCGGGCGGACCCAAAGACGGGGACTTGCAACTGGTGGCGGCGCCTGAAAGGAAATTAGCGCTACCGCCAAAGCCACCGACAACGCCCAGCTCGACGGCGCTTGTGGAGTATACGCCGCCGGTGTTCAAGGAGGAGGAAGAGGACCTCGAGATCAAGCTCCGGAGGATTCTCGAAAATGTCCCCGTCCGCGTCAGCAACACCTCAGGTAGCTCCGCCGGGTCGGGCTCCGGCGACTTTCATCAGGTATGTATATTAGCTGATTCAATATCACAATGGTGACTGTGTTTTCACTGTATTAATTAGATATTTATGGTTATTTGATGAAATGACTGAACAAATTGGAATACTTAGTGTTGATATGTATTATATTAGCCTAGTAGGGTGTCTTGAGAAATTTGGTTATTCAGAATTTAGATAGCTGAGTATGAAACATAAGTAATGTAGTTAGGGGCCTTTGGTTTGGAATTTGAATTTACTTTTGGGCTTAGAACCCCAAGGGTAAAACATTTACCCATGTCCATGGTGAGAGTTTGATTCTTACCCTCAGTGGGAAAAATCTGGAATTTACTTGCCATGATGTTGTATTTGAGTGTTTGTCATCCCATGCATAGTGTGTGACTGGGCAGAGACTGGGGGCCATTGAACTCTCAAGCAAGGGGTTTAGGGTTTTTCAATTTTGGGATTGAGCAAGTCTTTCCTTATTTTAGTAAGATTCACTGCTAGTATATTGAGGGTGTTGTTATATTGTATGTGCTTAGCCTAATTGCAAAAACAAGTTACAGTACATTTGGGCAGCCACGTATGTCCCATAAGGTAGAACAATGTGTTACTGAGATGCAAGTGTTGCACACCTGAGTTATGCTCAATTTTTTGGCAATCAAAGAGATTCTGTCACGGAATAAAGCAGGTTGACTATTCAGTGTTTGTTTGGGATTGGTGGAAACATTTTGGTGCCCATGTTGGCTGACCGGATTTTGAGTATGGTGGTTGCTCTGTGTGGACAATATGGTATCATGAATTTGTTTAATCACTTTAGCAGGTGGATTGCAGTACATGACCTTAATTAGCAGAATTTTTTCTCATATAGACGAATCTCTGTCTCTCTATCTGGTTTGAAATAGTATGTTCTGCTTGAACTTGGGGACCTTCCCGATTTAAACAATGTATTGTACTCTTTGAAAAGGTTTTTTTTGTTATTATATGTACAAGGGATGGATAAACCTTCTATCTTGAGCAGTGCAGTAGAGTGCAGTGTTTTTCTTCTTTCAAGTTTGAATTAAGGGACAAGAAAGGCCCAGATTTGTACCCCAGTCAGCCTGAAGGAAGTTGAATTGAAGCCAACAGAGCTGTGCCCTAGGGTATTGCAATAGAATACAGCCAGTTGCTAGCTTTAACTGCCTTTTTTCTCCATAGTTTTGAGTTTGATGTTGAATCAGTCTCAAGGGATGGATAGTTGATACGTTTGATCAGTATTTGAACACATAAAACTATAATTTTCTTTTCATACATCTGCTTTTTGCTTGACATTGGAATATTTGATTAGTTATGATTTGTTGGACACTAATCTGGCTGCTAAATTTCATGTATACTTTCTTCTCACCCCAAATTGTGCCTGAACAGTATCGGCAGATGAGACGGAAAGAGCAAGACAGGCTTGCTAGGATGGAGGTGGACTATCAAAGAAGGAAAGAAGAGGCCGAGTTCATAATGAGAAGGGAGGAAAGATTGAAATCAGCAGAAGAGCGGACAGCAAAGAAGCGATTGAAACGTCAAAAGAAAAAGCAAAGGAAGAAGGAGAAGAAGATTAAAACGAGTTCAGGTGGCGAAGAGAATCAGAAAGGAGAGTCCACAGATGAGGATGAGGGGAACTCTGATGATCAAACTGAACAAGCTTTTGATAAGCTATAATTCTTGATGTATTGGTTAAAGCTTGGTATCCACGGGCAGAAGGAACAAATACGCACCAAGTTCATCGGGATTTCGTTTTTCTGAAGTCTAGAATTTGCCATGTTTGTGACCTGAATTCGATTGTATGTATAATGTAATCCGAGATTCCGAGATGTAACAACCCGAGAGATCAGAAAAAAAAAAATTTAGTTTAACTGGTTTTGTATTTTCTTAATGGATCCATCAATCGTATTTTGCTTGTTATCAAATGCAATGTTGAACAAAAATGATGCGGTTTTGTCTCCATGGGATGGTCACGTTCTTCTCTGGACTGGCATATGTACTAATTGTTTGCTTGCAATTGCATCATGTTTGTTGAAGGGTTTGCTTCACCCGGTACAAAGTATGATAGTTGGCAGTTTATCTGCTTCCCTGTGAATGTTACCTAACGCAGAGTGGTCCCCTTTGCCTTTGCTTCGCATGTGACCTACAAGGAAGGAAACATATAACACAAGACATTCTATATATCATCTTTTTCTAAAACTTGGTTTCTATTTCTATATAGCATCTTAGTTTCCGGTTAAGATGAACGATTTAGTCAAGCACTATTCTCTTATGATAATCGGGACGGTCCGATGATCAAATACAAAATACTTAATTTAATGTAACATACTTTCGGCCTGTGTTGCCCTGCTTATGTAGGAAGCACTTTTTCATGAGCCTTTTTTTTATTACAAGTACGTCAAAATTGTTCCTAAAAATTCAAATATTTCTTGAAGACAAGCTTTTTCAAGAAATTGTTTTTAAGACCCATAAACACTTTTAAGTTTTTTTACCAAACAAGATCAAAAAAGTTTTTTGTTGTTAGAAAGTACTTTGAGCCGTTACAAAAGCCGTGCCAAATAATCCCTTAAAAAAGACCCTTTTATGATAAGTTGGTGAGATTAGAGTTTGCAGTTAGACCCAAATCTTGCCCTTACTAAATGAGGAGTTAAGATGAGATTTATTAACCCAGAGAGACCCAGTTAGCAGTTTGGGCTGAGAAGTTAATTACAGTCCAAAAATAAAAAATAAAAAATAAAAAAAGGGTACGTTTCTATTTCTTCTTCTTTTTAATTATAGTTCATCCATTTTGTAATTTCCATCTCCCTCCCTATCAAAATACCTCTCCAACTTCTCTCTTTTCTCTGAAAACCCTAATCTCCATGGGAGAATCTGTCCCTCCTCGTCGCATTTCCGTTCATCAAGCTCTCGGCGGTGGCCTTGGTACCCTCTCTCTCTCTCTCTCTCTCTCTCTCTGTGTGTATATATACATGCACACACATAATTTATACAGATGCTTTTGATTTGTATATCAGTATAGGAATATTTCCGATTCCGATTTGGTCTGGATCCCATCTACTTCCATTGATGACGACTGAATATAATATCGTTTCTAACATTCGATAGATTTGAATTATGTAACTTCTACATTTTTATTCAATATAATCTTGTTGATTTGATTGTAATTAATTTTGCTAATTTTGTTTCTGGTAGTTGCTGATGTGCTGCTGTGGAAGAAATGGAGTGGAGGAGTTTTACTGCTAACCTCTACAGCAGCCTCGTGGTTCCTATTTGAGCGAGCTGGTTACAACCTCTTGTCCTTTGTGGCCAATGTTCTACTGCTTCTTGTGGTCATCCTCTTCCTATGGGCCAAATCTGCTTCCCTTCTCAACAGGTACCCTTTAATTCTTGGCGATTTCAACCTTTTCTTTTTGGGTATACTGTACTATTGGAATTTCTGGGTTCTGTTAGCTTAGATTGGAAGTACTTTCAGTAGGAAAATATTAAATTTGAATTTTGAAGTACTTTTACTGAATATATATTTTGCAAAGAAAGTAAACATAAACACGAGTTGAGACGGATGAAATAGAATCAATAGTTCTGGGGAAGATTGGTGATGATTTAAACGGTTCTAAGCATTGATTTTAGTTTGAGGTAATTTAAAATGAATTGCAACATCTGCTGTCATCCAGACCTTTGCCACCTCTCCCTGATATGGAAATCTCAGAGGCCTCTGTCGTCAAGGCTGCCGATGCACTGCATGCTTGGATTAATCGTGTTCTGTCTATTGCACGAGACATTGCTATTGGCAGAAATTGGAAACTCTTTCTTCAGGTTTGGTGTAATTGCTTCCCGCCCTAGGTTTATGGGACAATGAGGTCAATTGGTTTTTATGGAAGGCATTGAACAGAACGTGGTTTATTTTACAATTTGGAAATTTCGCTTTCTGTGTGCAGGTTGCTTTCTGCTTGTGGCTAGTATCTTACATCGGAAGCTTCTTCAACTTCCTCACTCTTGTCTACATTGGTAAGCTCTTCTCTGCCGATTGTATCTTTATATATTTATGTGAATATTCTTGCCAGATTTACTATATTTATATATGTGCATTTATTTAAATATTGTGCAGGGGTTGTTCTTAGTCTTTCAGTGCCAGTAGTGTATGATAAGTATCAGGGCCACATTGATGAGAAGCTTCTTGTAGCAAATAGAGTAATACAAACACAGTACAGGAAAATTGATGATAGCATCTTAAAGAAAATTCCATTGAGATCAAACAAGGAGAAGAAGGTGCAGTAGGTAAGTGTGATCTCTCTCTCTCTGCACTTGCGGCGCAGTTTTCTGTTTACCTATGTATATTATTTCTTCTTCCTTCTCATCCCTAAAAATTGTGCATCGAGGCATTAGAGGAATTAGTTGAGGCTATGCTTGTTATATATGCTGGTTTGCTGAATCCATCTACCCTGTTGATTTGAAAGATTCTCTGGATTTTGTTTGTATGGTGCACATGTCATAGGATGTGATCAGTGTTTTGAGTTAATGCATCTGGTGAACTATTGAAGTGTGTGGAATCCTTTCTTAAATTATGCTTTAGGATGACCATTCCCATATTGAGAATTACGCCAAACCTTTAGGTGGTCTTTTGACGTTAGCCCTTATTTGTATTGAGAAAGGCATCTGTAATTTTTCAAACCCCATTTTACTTTTTGGTATATGGGAAGGAATTTTTAAGAGAGATATACTAATATAGAAAGGATGCATGTAGAAGCGCATTCAGTCCCTTTTACTTTTCGGATGCACCTCCTATTTTCAAACTTTCAAAATTGGGAAACAGAAAAACGGAATGCCTGAACTTTTGAGTGGTTAGAGAGGAATGGAGGCCAATCTTTAGCACAAGTGGAGTGAGTATGAACATTTAATTTATGGGTGTCAGTACGTGTTGAGTGAATGGGTGTCTTATTTTGATGGATGATTAAGCAATTTCTGTACAGCTCCCTTTCATTGGCAATTACAAATTTAAGTTATTCCTCTGTTTAGTGTCTGTTTCGAGAAACCGTCTTGTTTTTCTTGTGACCCTGTGATATCTTTGTGTGGATTGAAAATCTGCATAGACCCAAAGGGAGAACCACACTTACGCTGGGGGAAATTTTCGCCCAAATTTTTTGGTTATATTTATTTATACCTTTAACACACTTACCCTAGTCATCCCGACTCAAATTATTGCTTTCCTCTTGTGAAAATTTAAACAATTCTGTCATATCACCTCAAACCAATTTACAGCTCCTATAAATTAAAAAGGAAGGGGA
>NW_018921752.1:0-13790 GCF_002207925.1 Prunus avium | reverse complement strand
AATAAATAGATTATCAAATTATTTTTCAACATAATTAAAATTTACACTATTATTCATAAAAGTATAATAAAATAGATTACTAGTCGTATAATTCATAAAAGGAAAACAACATTAATTCCTAAATTTAATATTGAATGTAAATTACTAATAAGTTAAATAGATCACTAGTAGTAATTCATAAAAAACAACATTAATTCAAAAATAGATTACTAATACGTTAATGTTGAATTTAATATTTAATTTCAAATAAGTTTCTAAATTAATTCCTACATCCATTACAACCATTTGGTAATCTTTCCAAATTCAAAGTGTGTCATTAGTTACACCCCCATAACACATTAAGTCATAAATATGGATAGTTTTGGAATCCGAAAAATACAATAAATCAGATTTTAAGTTATATTAGGTAACTTGCTTAGTTGGATCCTAGTCATCGGGTATTATTTGAAAATTTTGGGTATTTTAAATAGAAAACTAAAAGAAAGGGTTGTAGGTGATTTAAAATGAATTTTATGGGTTTAAGCTCAATTTACTATATAATTATATTATTATATGAATACGTCAATTAGACCAGTTGATCAAAATAACGAGTCGGTTATTTACACTCAAATTCGAATTCTACTATTCATAAATTGGATTAATTTATAGTAGTTTTAACTTACACCACCAATTCTATAATAAAGTTATCATATTTTTTATAACAGTTTTTATTATTATTATTTTGTTTTAAACTATAATATTTTTGTATTTGTAGAGTGTGATATTTTTGTGAACATTGATATTTAAAAATATTTGTTTACAGGTGGCTATTGGGTCTGGGGATGCAAAGCATTTAGAGAAAGTTAGGGAGGCCCAATTGGGAATAAAGGTTCCAAATGTGGTTTGTGTGGATGCAAAGGGGTTGGAGCTCAAAGATGACCATCTACACCTGACCACCAAGGCCCAGGTTCAATTGGGTCACATGTTGGCTGATGCTTACATCAAACACTTTGTATCATCAGAAGCCCATGCTCATCCTGCCCTTTAAAAGTAAACAGTCAAATTTCGTTGTGTTGTTTATTTGTTTGTCGGTCTCCTTTAACTTGTTGGCTTTGTGCTACAACTAAATAGGGAGCATTTTTTTATCATCATTTTAACCCAAGGTGTACGCTCACCGCCATTCTCAACATTTGACACGTGTTTATTGATATAATCATGGTTGCATAAATACAAAGTAAAGAGAGTTAATTATGATTATGTCAAGAGACACGTGTCAAGCGTTGAAAATAATGGTGATAGTACACCTTATACAAAGTAAAGAGAGTTAATTATGATTATGTCAAGAGACACGTGTCAAGCGTTGAAAATAATGGTGATAGTACACCTTGAATTAAAGTGGTGAGTAAAAATATACCCCAACTAAATATCAGCACGTCTTAAGTTCGACGACTGTCGTGTATTACTAGACTAGACTATTGTAGACTCTGTATGCTTTTGTTATTGACCCACTGAGGTTCAGGCCTTCTAGTGGGTTGAATGTAGCTTTTGGGCTTTTGGTCCACTGAGCCTATCAGGCCTGATACTAAGGGAGCTTCTATAATGAGGATGCTATTTGAGGAGTTTATCTGAGGAGGCCCATCTCACCATCAAAAGGGGTGTGGACCCCCCAATGCACCCCCCCTAATGTGCTTTGTTTTTTGTTGTTGATGGTGAGATTTCACCTCCTCAAATAACCTCCTCACTCAATCTCCTCATTCTAGCCTTTCCGTAATACTAAACCTTAGATCTTTGTTAATGTTCCTATCTTCGTTTGATTACACTGCAGTCTGTCTACTCATTGAATTAACAACATTATCATCGTCACTTTCATCCTATTTTTTAAGTGAACTTCAAAATGATGATAACTTCATAAAGTCTACATAGAAATGGTTTTAAATATAAATGAATTCTTGACATTTTTTTTGAAAAGCGCACACATGCTTATAAGCGTTTTTTTGACTCATCGGTACTTTTTATGTTTTTCTTGATTTCTTCCTAGTAGAATTATCCCATCTAATCATACGAATAAACCCGGTTATTTCCCCTGTGCTTGTGGATGGCTTCTTCCTAGATGATTTCGTGCTAGATTTTTGTCTCCTTGTGTTTTGCAAGGTTTGTCTCATACCTAGTTGTTTTAGGGTCTTCATCTTTGTAGATCAGTCTTTTTCACCTATGTTGTGGGGGCCTTGGAGTTTTGGAGTTAATGAGGTGGATCTCCATCGATCTCCGTGATGAGGGGTGGAATTATTGATTTTGTGGATCCACTATCTGCTTTGAGTTTTAAGGGCGTTTGGGAAAAGTTGTGATCATGTGTCCTAGTGGAAGTTGAGCAAGATTTGATTTTTCGTTTATAGGTGTTTCAGGTGTTTCTTATCTCCAACTCTCAAATTAGTGGAGAGTTTTATCTCTCATCAAATCTTCTTACAACACTGGATGCAATGACCTTATGAATTCTCTTATGTTTTTCAATTCCTGATAAACTGTTATGAGTGAAGTAATTCGTAACTAACTCATCACCTTTTAAATTCCAAAAGATATTTTACTTTTGCAATATTATTAAGACACAAAATGCAATGCAGCAGCCACCCTCCCAAAGCTTTAAAGGTACCTAAGTTCAACTTGCTTGTAGAGTATTAACAGAAGTTCAAAACAAAGTCTTGTTAGGTTAGGGAGCCGTACAATGATTTCTTCTAATCGAAGCGAAAACGAATTTTTATTCCAACACCAACCCCCCAAAAACATAAAATAATTTAACATATGGCACGTGGACCCCGCCCACGCACTCTGTCTTTGATACTTGACGAGATCTCATGCTGGATCTGATAGCATATCCTAGATTTTTCATTTATTTATTTTAATTATTATTTCGCTTTCCATCTCTGCCAAGTACCAACCAACCCCCAGCCACTGAGATCGATGAGAGGAAGAAGGGGAAATATCATTTGCCATGCGCGGGAGACAACTTGCATTTACCAATCTATAGGTTTATTGTTTTTTTTTTTCTTTCCTTTTTCTAGTAACGAGAGATTTGAATTTGGAATCTCTTTTAACGTTGAGAAAAATATACCATGTATCAAAAGTTGGTAGGTACATGTATCAAGGTCTAGTAACGGGCGATTTGAACTTGAATTCTTTTTCAACATTGGGAAGAATATACAATGTATCAAGAGCTAGTTCATTTAATCAAATCTATTGTTAACTTATAAGATAAACATAATATTTAATTTGACTTTTTCAATTATATAATGGAATCTCAAGATGAGATATTTAGTTATATACTCATTCTTAGCACTCGTGATATAGATAAACCCTACATAATTTAATTTTTATAAACAAACTCGAAAAATCATAGTTGGCTTTATTGAATTTAATTTTAATTATTAAATTATTTTAATGCCCTATTGAGTATTTAAAGTTTTATCAACGGAAATTCTGAATGATTTTTATTTATACCAAATATTAAAAAAAGCTGTTATTGGATAAAAGGCAAGAAAAGGAAAGAACAGGAAATAGTGATGTGGCTAAGCGGGGTTGGTGTTTTACCAAAAACTAAACTTATTGGAGAAAGTTGACCCTAAAAAAAAAAACTTATTGGAGAAAAGTCCAGAACCCCAAAACACTCTCTCTCTCTCTCCTCCACTCTCGCTCCTCCTACCTTTTCCCCTATTTTCCCTCCCCCGCAAGACCAGCGCGTGAAACTCCCGCCTGTCTCCAACATTTCTACCTGAGTCTGAGGGCTGACCTCACACAATCTCTCTCCCCACTTTCCATCTCACCAAACCCACCCACCCCACGCAACTATATATTCAAAAGTACCCACCAACACACCCACACACCCACTCTCCACCGCTAAAATCAACGCCAGCGCCACCAACACAATGGCCACGTCAGCACCCCACGCCCTCCGCACCCCATTTCTCCGAAACCCCTCCCTCTCTCTCTCCTCCAAGCCTACTCTCTCCTCCGTTTTCCCCGTCTCTCTCTCCTCGCGCCGCCGGGCCTCGCCGAGGCTCGTGGTGGTGCTCTCCGCTGCCCGTCTCGATGCCAAGCCCACCGTTCTGGTCGCCGAGAAGCTCGGTGAGGCCGGGCTCGACCTCCTCAAGGAATTCGCTAATGTCGACTGCTCCTACAACCTTAGCCCCGAAGAGCTCTGCACCAAGATCTCGCTCTGCGACGCGTTGATCGTGAGGAGCGGGACCAAGGTCAGCCGTGAGGTGTTCGAGTCTTCCGGCGGCAGGTTGAAGGTCGTCGGTAGGGCCGGCGTCGGCATCGACAACGTGGATCTGGGGGCGGCGACTGAGTTTGGATGCTTGGTGGTGAATGCGCCCACGGCCAACACCGTCGCCGCCGCCGAGCACGGGATTGCTCTCTTGACCGCCATGGCTCGCAACGTCGCTCAGGCCGACGCGTCTGTGAAAGCTGGTGAGTGATTCTATTACTGTAATCTTTTCTCTGTTTTAAGAAATGTTCGTTGGGGCATTTCGTCGAACATTTTTTATTCAATTTTGGTGCGTTCTCAGGGAAGTGGCAGCGGAACAAGTATGTTGGTGTTTCTCTTGTTGGGAAGACCTTGGCTGTGATGGGATTTGGGAAAGTTGGATCTGAAGTGGCTCGGCGTGCCAAGGGGCTCGGCATGCATGTGATTGCGCACGACCCATATGCACCCGCGGATCGTGCTCGCGCCATTGGTGTGGAGCTTGTGAGCTTTGATGAGGCTCTGGCATCTGCTGATTTCATATCCTTGCACATGCCTCTCACTCCCGCCACTTCAAAGGTTCTCAACGACGAGACTTTTGCGAAGATGAAGAAGGGAGTTAGAATCGTGAACGTTGCTCGTGGGGGAGTTATTGACGAAGATGCACTCGTCAGGGCACTCGACGGAGGAATTGTTGCTCAGGTTGGTTCTTACCCTTTTCATGTTCAATATTCATATGCATTTTAATACTTAGCAGGAAATTTAATGTTTTGTTTTGTTTTTGTTTTTGTTTTTGTTTTTTGATCTCCAGGCTGCTCTTGATGTGTTCACTGTGGAGCCACCACCACAAGGCAACACGTTGGTGTTGCATGAGAGAGTTACTGCAACTCCTCACCTTGGTGCCAGTACCATGGAAGCACAGGTGGGTTTTGCTGTTTTGCATCTGTCTCTTAATGCCTAATTTTTCTCCTCACCTGGGTATCTTATGATCTTTGTAATTTATGTGCAGGAAGGTGTGGCCGTCGAAATTGCTGAAGCTGTCGTTGGAGCCTTGAAAGGGGAGCTTGCTGCCACTGCAGTCAATGCACCAATGGTTCCTGCTGAGGTATGATTACAATTGCCCAATGTATACTTGTCTCTTTCGTTCTTACTGGTTTGTTTGTAGATGTTATAAAACTTCATAGTTGTTTGTTTTATGCAGTCATATCAGGGTTCTAAGAAGTGTCTGAGTAGTCAAATTTTTGAAAATTTCAAGTTTCACTTCCCAAATCTAAAATCTTTGTAATGTGGTAGTGTTTGGTGAAGGGGTGTGGGTTCTGTTCTTACAAATTATGTGCAGGCTTAACGTGTATGTAAATATTTTCAAGCTGTTGCAGCGATTTACAATTTCTTTTGGCATTCTTGATTGCAGGTGTTGACAGAACTGAAGCCATATGTTGTACTTGCTGAGAAACTTGGGAGACTGGCAGTCCAACTAGTGGCTGGAGGCAGTGGTGTGAAAACTGTCAAAGTTTCGTATGCCTCAGCTAGGGCTCCTGATGACCTTGACACTAGGCTGCTTCGAGCCATGATTACTAAGGGTCTCATTGAGCCCATATCCGATGTTTTCGTGAACCTGGTGAATGCTGATTTCACTGCTAAACAGAGAGGACTAAGAATAACAGAAGAGCGAACTGTTCTCGATGGTTCACCCGAGAGCCCACTCGATTCAATCCAAGTTCAGATTGCCAACGTGGAATCCAAATTTGCCAGTGCGATATCAGAGAGTGGAGAGATTACAGTGGAGGGTCGGGTTAAGGATGGGGTTCCTCACTTGACGAAGGTTGGATCATTCGAAGTTGATGTGAGTTTGGAAGGTAGCATAATACTCTGCAGACAGGTTGATCAGCCGGGTATGATCGGACAAGTTGGAAGCATTTTAGGAGAGGAGAATGTGAATGTCAGTTTCATGAGCGTTGGAAGGATTGCTCCAAGAAAGCAGGCTGTGATGGCAATTGGGGTGGATGACCAACCCAGCAAGTCATCTTTGAAAAGGATTGGAGATGTTCCAGCCATTGAAGAGTTTGTTTTCCTCAAGTTGTAGTGTCGCATTATATTCATCTGTGCCTTTTTGTACCCTTGTGCTTTTATCTCTTTTTAAGGGGGCATGGCTTTATCTTGCCTGCCTAATTTTGAAAATCCTTTGGGTTTCTGGTAGATTTAGGGTGAGAATGAACAATAAATCAGTTTGCGATGCTATGGATGTACTTTATTGAGTTATTATTGTCCCCAAATTTCTTGTTCCCTTTTTAACTTTCTCTTGTTTTGATGAATCACCATATTGATATTGCGTGCCAAGTTCCGTGCAATGCTTTTAATTTGCTTTGCAAGTTGCAAAAAGTAATTATTACAAATTGCTTTCATGGCAGCTTTGAGAGAATGCAGTCCTTTTTCCTGCTGGAAATCATTAGGCTTTTAAATGATGGAATTTAGGTTTTCATGAAGGGAATTGAAAATTGCATAGAATTGTTAAATGACGGAATTTAGATTCTAGCAATTAATAATTTCAGTGTTTCACTGTAGAAATTTCGATCGGAAAGTTTAGATTCATGCCAAAAATTCATACCAAATTGTTCCTATGCATAATAGGTATCGGATGAAAAGGTTGTTCCTACGCATAATAGGAATCGGGTGAAAAGCACTTTTTCATTGCTCGTTGAACTCATCAGAACACTGAAAATTTTCTCCATAACATGAATAGTATTTCCTTCTGGTGTATGTGAGAGAGAATCATCGTTCTACGGCCCATTAACCATGCACAATCTTTAGTAATCTAATGTGGATAAAAACTCATGTGGAAGTATCTGACCAAGAATAAAACTTATGTAGAAGCCTCGACTCATGTACCAGAAAGGAAAGGAACCTGAGCTACAGTTGTTGGTAGAGAGATGTGGAGGTTTTGAACTGCTAAATAGGCAGCAATACCAGCAGCATAACCGGCAAAAGCGAAACCGCTCACCTGCACAACGGACAAAGAGCTTTTTTACCAACACCAAATAGGGAAATGAAACTTCAAATATGTTTTCGAAGACGATATTCTACACCAGTTGATTAATACCTTCCGCAAGTACCAAAAGAAGTCCACCTTTTCCATCCCCATAAAAGCAACTCCAGCTGCAGAACCAATAACTAGCATGGATCCACCAGTACCAGCACAATATGCAATCAGTTGCCAAAACTCAGAATCCTTTGGAAAGGAAGTTAGATCATACATCCCCATAGTTGCAGCAACCAGTGGAACATTGTCTATAATTGCCGATACAACTCCTATTGAACTTGCAATCAGTTCAACATTGGGGATGTGAGCATCCAGGTAATTTGCTAACTCCCGAAGAATTCCCGCTGCCTCCAGGCTAGAATACAAGAAAGTTAAGTTCAGAAAGTGAAACTTATGAAGCCACTTTTTAAAAGAAGCAGGGGACAACTTTTGCATATTATGCACATAAAAAGCCAAGCCGTGCAATATATATGATTGACTTGAAACTTCTTGACTGCTTAATTATATGATGCAATTGCAAGAAAAAGAAGTTGACAACAGTATTTGTCTATTCACCTGCTAACAGACAACAGGATGCCAAGGAAGAAAAGTACTCCTTGAGTGTCAATTCGTGACAAAGCCTGTGGTACCTTTAACTTTTGTCTTTCTGATTCACCATAATGTATAGCATCAGTCAGAACCCAAAGGACTCCAAGTCCCAGCAGAATACCCATGTAAGGAGGCAAACCAGTTAGGGCCTTGAACACTGGAACAAAAACCAAAGCTCCAATGCCTACAGAGAAAACAAGCTTTCCCCGAGGAGCCATCTGTTCAGATGCCATAACATTGGACGTGTCCCGCGATTTCCCACTTACTTCACTGAATGGAAGAAAAACTCATATCATTCCTCTATTATCCATTAAGTAATTCTAAGTTACTAACTTTCATATCTCAGTTCCCCGTCTTTGGTCTGACAACACAAAAGAAGTACCTAGTCAGGGACATGAGTGCCAGTGGAACAGCAAGAGAAACGGCTGAAGGTATAAACAAGGTCTGTAAGCAAGAAAATGTGTTCATTTTACGTCAGAATATTGACAAAATAATTCTTTAAGGATGATATTTTCATGCAGACAAAATAACAGATATCTGAACAAAAAACTTGGCACATAGGACCAGAAACTCTAAATGGAATTGTCAATTTCAAGTGGTTTGCCACATAAAACAGGGTTATGCTTATATCCACTCTAATTGATTACATAACCGCTAAAGCAATCAGGTCCACACAATTTTATAACACTATAATAAAAAAATCAATTATGTATTGTCATCCTCAACATTTGGTAAGCCAAATCCAAAAACCAATAGAGCTATCATCTTGTTGTAACTAACTTGCACTTCAAACTTCCAAGTTCAGCATAGAACTAATATGCAGCATAAACCAAGTTCCTAGACAATTCCATGATTGCTTGTGTACAATCTCCACTTTTATATTAGACAATACATCAACAGGCATCAAGCATAAATCCCTAGCAATAGATAATGTGACAACGTGAAAATAAATGAAATCAATAAAGAAAAATACTATTTGTACCACATTTATTGACCACACTGCTGACCACCTCTCTAATATAAGTGGGCCCCACTAATGTATGTGGGTCCCTCCTGTATTAGAGAGGTGGTCAGTAAATGTGGTACAAATAGCAGTACTCATAAATAAATAAGAGAAGAAATTTGATATATGAATAAGCTTGTCAGAATGAGGAAAAAGACCTTCATTGTTTCCAATGTGGATATCTGACCATGTATCCACAGCATAGTAGTGGTAACATCACCAATAGGAGTCCATGCACCACCAGCATTTGCTGCTATGACAACAACAGCTCCTAAAATCCTGAAAACAAATTACAATTCTGTAAACGAAGTGAAAAATCATGCATCAATTTGGGGTCCATTATTGCATCAATACAACTTCATAAATGACCCATTGAGGTATGAACTATGAACATGCTAAAAATTATGACAAAAAAAATATGAACATGCTAAACTGGTGCTTAAGAGATGCCAATGCCATTAAAGGGTATCCAGGAATGAGTACCAAAAATTCAATCTCAAAGTGCATGTCCAAGTTGCTGTTTAAAGAGAATCTTCATAAAATAATCTGGAACAAACACAGTTGTAGTGATTATAAAATTTCTAATTGATTTCATAAGTAACGCCTGCACAAAGAGGTATAAGCCTCACTTAGAAGACATAAGATTTCTCAAGTGGTTATCCACAAGGTGTTAAAGATGCAACAGACAACTGATCATTTTTAGAATGAGGAGGTTGATAATATTCCTGGGCTGGAATAATAATAAGTGGCAATATTGCAGGCAGGGCAATGTAGTTTCCAAACTGACATAGAAATGTTGCAACTGTTTCCCAACTAGTAATATGCAAGATCCCATCTGCCCTTTTGTTTCTTGAGAAACCGGAGAAGCAATGTCTTCATTCAATGAAAAGTTTCAGACAAGAATCTCAACAGATATACATTCACCTTAATATGACCTTGAAACACAGTTGCACATTCTTACCTAGAACTATTCCAAGACATTAACAAGAAAGAGTAACTTTTAAAAGTTGAAACTATTAAAAGAAAAAAGCACAGTTGCCTCACATACACAAGTAACATCACATTGGATGATATCTGCTGAAACCTATATCAGGCAATCTTCAAAAAGAACCTCACATAGAAGAGATAGATAGTAGATGGTCAGAACATACTTGCGAAATTCGGAGGGAGGAACTAGTTTTCGCAGTAAAGAAACCATGACAATGGTAGATGTCAGGTTGTCAAGAATTGAACTAAGGCAAAAAGTCACAAAACCCACCTGCAGAGTCAAGCATTTGTCTGATAGAATAAGTCGAATATACCAAATGCTCAGTAGAAAGGATTAATATATATCAACATGACAGCAGAAGCAAAGAACTCACCACCCAAAGGAGCGTCCTTGGCTTTCGAGTGGTTATATTGTCAGTAACCAGCTTAAATCCTTGATGAGAATCAACAATCTCTACAATTGTCATTGCACCAAGCAAGAAAAATACTATTTCACTGACTTCAGCAGATGCATGTTGTAACTCTGAAACAGCTATATCAGTTGAAGGAGCCTACAGAATATCAAAATTAGTTCTAGGAGAAACTGTGTACAAGATATTGCAAAACCAGGTGGCAAAATATAAATCTTACCCCAATACTTCTCACCACCCACAAGCTCACAGCCATTAACAAACCTACTCCACTTTTGTTGAAGGCCAGAGATTCTTCAAAGATGATGCCCACATATCCTATTCCAAACAGCAATGCCATGGCAACATCCTGTATCATGAGTTGGTCATATCAACTTAATGTTGAAATAAAGCATCCTTTTTTAAGGCGTGCAATTTTCTGCTAAAAAATAACTTAAGGAATCATGGGAAAGGCACAAAAAAACGATCAGGCTGCAAAATAAGGATGTACCTGATTGGCAGCAACCCAAGAATGGTTAATTGCTACAGCCCCTGTTGCAGCTGCTGCAAGTACTGCAATAGCTTTCAGCAAATCAGTCTTTGGCCGGTAATTGGCCTCAAAATCATGTGAGCTCGTTTCGTCCACCGAACATAAAGGATCACATGATCCAGAACTTGGGGACAAATCCTGATAACATGCTAAAGGTGATCCATAAATTGTGAATACCAGCAACAAAAAATGACAAGATGCCACACTAATTGAAACATAAAAACTTTATTTGATAGAGTCGTTTGAAAGGTTCAGAGAATTTAGTTCCCTATGGAAACCAGCAACTAATAGATAATCCAAGGGAAATCTATGCCTTATCCTATTAGGCAATTCCATTCCCATGAACTAATAAATAAAATTATGTGCAGGGGCAACTGATGCATTTCTAATACCAATGTCACGGCATTAATAAAACTTTATCACTAAAGGAGACTCCAAATCTCAACAATTTAATCAAAGTTACAAACTTTCACAAATTTAGCCGAGTATATTGAATTTTGGACCCAACTTCGCCAAATTTAATCAATCCGATATGAAAACTAGTAACTCGCTATTGTTAAAAAAGGAAGCTTTTGTCAAAGAAGAACCTGAAACTCTTTCTCGGAACTGGGCTGAACTTGGTGCTGCTGAGCCGACGAAGAAGAAGAATTCGAACCTCTAGCTTCGTCTTCAGCTCTGGCCAGTATACCACTCCCCAGCAATCTTGAGCCTCGAATTCCACGCAAAGACGAGCCAAAGCAAGGCTGAGAAGGAGATAAGCTTTGGGTCTGAGAAAGAAAGGGCAGTGAGCGTTTCTTCAAATGGTGGTGGGATGGAGGCAAGCGGACCCCAATTGAGAGGGAAGCCATTGGAGCTAGGTAGGGTTGAAGAGAAGAAGAAGAAGACGGTGAGAGTACTGGGTTTGGATCAGTGTAGACTGCAGAGCTTCAATGTTGTGTAATGTTTGGCAAGTTGCATGGAATTTGAAAAGTATTTACAGATGTGTGGAAGTAGTTGAAATGGGAGTGGAAGTAACGTTTCTTGTTGGGGTTTGTCCCGCCGATGAAATATTATTATCGGAAACTGGAAAAAGTTTATTTTTTTTTTTGGACGAAAAAAACTGGAAAAGTTTGGCCCTACTCGATCCTCGTCGTCTCTGCAAAACCTCTCCAATCAGCGATTAATAATTTTTCATATAAAAATACTTATTGCATTTTTCATCTTTTTAAGTCCAATCAATATTCATCTCTCTTTTTTATAGGAGTGGTATTCGAGAAGCGGATCGGTCACTTCGAATGAAATAGTAATTACTCTTAATCACTTGAAATACAAGTCCGTTTCTCTGTTTTATAATTCTGACTTGTCAAAATATAATTTTCAGTTAAACTGCTCCCGATTTCGTCATGTGATGGATTGTTTGATTAAAGAAAATAAAATCAGAGCTGCCATCCACCACATAGTGCAGTCTAATATTATATCTCTAAATATCCTATAATTTTTTTATATAAAAAAAATAGATACTATTGTTTTGAGTATAGGGAATTTCAGAAGAAGAAAAAGGGGAAGAAAATAAAAGGTTGACAGGCACAAAACTCTATCCAAAGCTTTGTAATTGTAATGTCGCAGGGTGACACGTGTCCTCTTACCCTCCTAAAATTTGTATGGTTGGTTTACCTTCAACTACCACTTCCCACTTTGCTCTCTCCAAAATTGTAGCTCTCTCTCTCTGAAAAATGGCTGTAGCTCAAATCTCTGCGTCTCTCTCCCTTTCCATCAGAGGTACCCTCTCTCTCTCTCTCTCTCTCTCTCTCTCTCTCTGTAATTGAATATTGCAATATTGAAATTTCCGTATGTAATATGTTTGAGCAATTCTAAAATATGCAACAGATGCAAGTGGTATTAGCTCAGCAGCAGCAAGTCCTGCTCGGCTTCCCCTTTTCAATTCCCCTAGAATTGGGACTGCCTTTTCTACTGGTTCTCCACTCAGTAAGCCTTTGACTCTTACAGCTTTTATCTTCTCTGCTAATTGCCTTGACTTTCTGTTTAGCAATCCACCATAACCTGTACTACCATGGGTACCAAGATTTCAAAAACCAAGGAAAAAGTTGTTTTCTTTAAAATTTATTTTCATTTCTGGAATAAGGGTAATGCAGCTCAATTGGGTTTTATGAACATTTAAAGAAGCATTGTATGGAATTATTATTTAGTGGAAAGAAAATATGTTGATATTAGGACTGCAAAATCCCTCTATAAGAATTTTTACAGAAGCTTCTAGTTTGCAAGTTCTTGTAAGTTGTATGCATAAGAGCATAAATGGCACATTAACTTTTTTCTCACCTTGATCACTCATCTTCTAAAGTCTTAGGTTTCATTTCACTGGGTTTTTGCTCTATTTTGTGGGATAAGAGCTGATGTTTGAATTTGTTTTCAGTCATTAGAACTGTATATCATCAAAGGAAGGCAGTATGCAAATCAATGCCACTTTCTGTAAGGTGTGAGCAAAGCACGAAGGAAGGCGGTTTGGATGTATGGCTTGGCCGGCTTGCCATGGTTGGCTTTGCTGTAGCTATTAGTGTTGAGGTAGCGACGGGAAAGGGACTTCTGGAGGTATGAACACATGCTATAGGTTTTTACATCCCACCCAAGATTGCCTATTTACTTTCAATTGCATTCATATTTATGGGAAGTAGTGTTGGTTTCCATACACTGAACAACCTGCTTAAACCAAAGATGATTTACCAAGTGCATCAAAGATATTGAAAATTTATCCTTGATGTTGCTTTAAGTGTCGATTTAATTCTGTAGGAAACTTACCAAACCTCAAATTAGAATTTAGAAGTAGCATCTATAGATTATTTGTGAGTTTATTTCTAATACTTGAGAGACTTGGAGCCGAACTCAGTTGAAATCTTGTCACTTTGAGCGGGTTCTTCCTACATACACCAAGTCTTAGGGTTACAATAACTATCCATTGAAATTGTGGTCCTTCATAAAGGTAGCTTCTGATGAACTATTTCAACTCTTTTGGTTGGGGTATGGCATTG
>NW_018921751.1:1352893-1429300 GCF_002207925.1 Prunus avium | reverse complement strand
ACGCCCGCGCACAACCGCACCGCACCCAAAAGCAGGAAACCCCGTGTTAACGCACATCCCCTTGGCCCGGAACTCCAGGCCATGAGATTTGCGCGGCAGACATAGGGATGCAAGGAAGGGTGGCTTGTGGTGGTGGTCATGAGGGACGATAAGGGAGAAGAAAACGGCGGTTCATGGCGGGTGGGTCTGTGATGAGGGATGCGGTTGGGTCTGTGGGTTCTGGGTTCGTTGAGGGGTGGTAGTCATGGGGGAATCGGGTTAGGATGGGAAGGGGTGAATGGTCTGGGGGTAAAAAAAACTGAAGAAAGGGAGGTGGATTGGTCTGGAGTGAAGGGTTTCGCCCAAAAGCAGGAAACCCCGTGTTAACGCACATCCCCTCGGCCCGGAACTCCAGGCCGTGAGATTTGCGCGGCAGACATATGGATGCAAGGAAGGGTGGCTTGTGGTGGTGGTCATGAGGGACGATAAGGGAAAAGAAAACGGCGGTTCATGGCGGGTGGGTCTGTGATGGGGGATGGGGTTGGGTCTGTGGGTTCTGGGTTCGTTGAGGGGTGGTAGTCATGGGGGAATCGGGTTAGGATGGGAATGGGTGAATGGTCTGGGGGTAAAAAAAACTGAAGAAAGGGAGGTGGATTGGTCTGGAGTGAAGGGTTTCGATCTCTTCAGCAGAGCATTGCAAAATTTTGATGTGGTTCATGGTTTCAATCTCTTCAGATTTTTCAGAATTCTTCTTTTCTGTGTAGAAAAGCCATAGGGATTTTTTTTTCAATTTTGTTTTTTTTCTTTAATTTTTTCAAAAATAATAATATTTTTTTAATGATTTAACGGATTATTGGATGACATGTTGTTGATTTAAATGGCAGGGGGAAAATTGAGAATAAAAGTTAATTCGAACCTTTAATTTGCTAAAAAAAAAGGTCAGGGGGTAAATTGAGAGTTATGTACAAGTTCAGGGGGAAATTCGGTAGTATACCCAATATAGTTAGACAAAATAACCTTTTTATGGTAACTTTTTTCATCTCATAAGGGAAGGGGCCCTCCCCTATACGGGGTGACGATTTGAGTTAAAGTAAGCATCTCCTAATGAAAAAGCTATCCAACAACTCCCACAATAAATGGCTATTCCATCGCAACGGGTTTTGAGTTCCACAATTAAATAATTGAGGCAAACCATTGAACCTTACCATGTAATTCATTTTCATAATTTTTCCAAAACAAGATCTTGTGTGAATCGCGAACCCAAACGGTCTTCAATGCGTTTGGTTTTGGAGCCATTCAGGCCTCATCTGCAAGCTGTGTCAACATCTCTACTGTCTTTGAATAACCAGTTCATGATGTTTCCCCTCCACATTTTCTGATGCCAAATCATACCGAACTTTGTTGTCAATCTGGCCGAAGAAATTGAAGTTCGTGTATTTGACTTGGGAGTCCGCGAACCATGCGTATGACTGCAACTTTGTTGTAAGGGTAGTGTTCCTCAATCAAGGTAAGTGCCACATCAATGTAGCGAGCACAATCTAGGGTAGTTCTATAACCAAAACAGATACTAAAACCATATATGTCGTTTGAGACTTTACCAACTGAACCTTGTAAAAACTAGTGTAAGGTGCATAGTCAGATAGAGAAATTCTAAGTTTTTTCAAATTGGTATGGTAAGTTTCATTATTTGTAAAAGTATCTGAATCTAAGCATTCATGTATGTATGCCTTCGGTAATGTTAGTAAAAAAAATTTCTGTAAAAAACAAATTTTATTCTTAACAAGAGGAGAAAGAGTCAAACAATATGGGTAGAATATTTTCAGATATATTTCATTCTCCAAAAGGAGGTATTTATAATATAAGGTTGTAACCCTAGTAGGGTTATACAAGGAAATAAGATAAAATCATAATTACACAATATCTGTACAAAAGGGAAATAAATAAAGTCCTAATAGACTAGGAAATAAATCTCCTAATTAAGCTAGGATCTCGCTAACACTCCCCCTCAAGTTGGAGCAAAGATGTCACGCATGCCCAACTTGTCAAGCGAGTTGAGAAAGATAGTAGTAGACACAGCTTTTGTAAGTACATCTGCCAGTTGATACTCGAATGATATAAAGGGAAAAAAAAAAAAAAACAATCTCAGCTTCCACCTTCTCTTTAATAAAATGTTGATCAACCTTCACGTGTTTTGTACGATCATGTTGCACAGGGTTATGAGCATCGCAATTATTGCAGCTTTGTTATCACAATACAAATCCATGGGTTTCTGGGGTGCAAACCCAAGATCTCTCAACCATCTCCTTAACCATAGTAACTCGCACACACCTTGAGCCATCCCACAATACTCGGCTTCGGCACTAGACCGAGACACCACCTTTTGCTTTTTACTCCTCCAAGTAACAAGATTACCACCAACAAATGTGAAATACCCAAACGTAGAATGTCTAACAGTGACTGAACCAGCCTAATCAGCATCCGTATACCCTTCCACATCTATATAACCATACTTGGAAAACATTAACCCTTTGCCAGGAGTTACTTTTAGATACCTCAAAATACGCATCATAGCACCCATATGATCTTCACTAGGAGAATGCATAAATTGACTCATTACACTCACTGCATATGCAATATCAGGACGTGTATGAGCTAAATAAATCAATTTCCCCACAAGTCGTTAATAACGCTCTTTATCAGTGGGGACTTAATCAAGATACAACCCTAACTTATGATTCTGTTCACTAGGGGTATCAATTGGTTTACAATCCAACATTCCAGTTTCTGCAAGTAAATCCAAAACATACTTTCTTTGGGATAGAAAGATACCATGTTTAGATTTGGCAACTTTAATTCCAAGAAAATACTTCAAATCACCCAATGATTTCATCTCAAACTCAGAAACTAGATACTTCTGAAGATTTTTCATTTCTGCCTTATCATCTCCAGTTACAATCATATCATTAACATAAATAATTAAAGTTGTCAATTTACCTTTATGACGCTTTAGAAACAAAGTATGATCTGAGTTACTCTGCACATACCCAAATTTCTTCATAGATGTTGCAAATCTTCCAAACCACGCTCTTGGAGACTGCTTCAACCCATACAAGGACTTCTGTAGCTTACACACAACACCCTCCTTAGAGGTCACAAGAATACCAAGAGGGAGATCCATGTATATTTCTTCCTTGAGGTTACCATGTAGGAACGCATTCTTTACATCAAACTGTAACAAGGGCCAATCATGATTAGCAGCCAGGGACAAGAGCACACGCACAGTATTAAGTTTTGCTACTGGAGCAAAGGTCTCCAAATAATCCATTCCATAGGTCTGAGTATAACCCTTAGCTACCAATCTAGCCTTATAACGGTCAATAGAACCGTCAGCTTTATGCTTCAAAGTAAACACCCATTTGCACCCAACAACTTTCTTCCCTCTTGGTAAAGGGACTAAATCCCATGTTTAATTCTTGTTTAAAGCTTCCATTTCAACATTCATAGCATCCACCCATTTGGGGTCAGAAAGAGCATCCTGCAGCTTAGTTGGCACACATACACTAGATAATTGACACAAATATGATGCATATGACTTAGACAAATGATGAGTTGACACATAATGGCTAATGAGATATTTAGACTTGACATGTATATCAAGAGAATATTGTACTTTAGGTTTCCCACGAGTGGTTCGTAGGGGTAACTGATAAGTTGGCACAGATAAATCATCATAAATTACCTCACTTGATTCACTATCATGAGTAGATTGGGGCACTGGCAGGGCAGAGGGAGTATTGCATCGAGCTCATCCATACAAGAATCACTATCACTATTTTCAGATACAGGCGACCGATCGCTTGCTTCAGTGTGACCGGTTGTTTCGGCACTGAGAGCACCTACTTCATCTCCAGGTATTGGCGACCGGTCGAGTTCCAAAGGGCGACATGTCGTTTCTTTACAGAGACCACATGTTTCATCTTTAGATATGGGTGATCGGTTGCTTGCTTCAGTGCGACTGGTCGTTTCCTTCCCTAGAGCAGTATCTTCAAACACATCATTCTCCAATTCAAGTACAAGATTCTCCAATCCAAGACTCTCTAATTCACTCCCCCTGAATTGGAGAGGAGGGAGAAACATAATAAGGAACTTTTTCATGGAAAGTCACGTCCAAAGTTACATGCATCTTTTGGGTATGTGAATGATAGCACTTATAACCCTTCTGAGTAGAAAAGTAGCCAATAAATACACAACGCAGAGTATAAGGATCAAGTTTACTTCGTTGATGAGAGTAAACATGAACATAGGCAACACACCCAAAAACTTTAGGAGGCAACTTGGAGATGGAGATAGGGGAAACATGTTCACCAAACACATCATGCGGGGTCTTGAAATTAAGAACCCGACCAGGTGTACGATTAACCAAATAGGCAGTAGACAGAACAACATGCCCCCAAAGATAATGGGGAACAGACATATCCAATATGAGTGAGCGGGCAACTTCAAGCAATTGTCGGTTCATCCTTTTAGACACACCATTTTGTTGAGGGGTAAAAAGGGTTGTTGTTTGATGAATAATACCTTGAGCACGGAAGAAATAAGCCAAAGTATTATTTACATATTCTCCTCAATTATCAAGCCGGAATACTTTGACCCGAGCATGAAACTAAGTAGACACCATAGTACAAAACTTTGGAAGGATGGAAGCAACATCATGTTTATTTTTTAGCAAGAAAACCCAAGTGAGTTGGATACAATCATCAATAAATGTGATGAACCAACGAAATCCGTTCGAAGTAACGCAAGCCGGACCCCACACATCAGAATGCACTAAATCAAAAGGCTTTGCAACTTTACTGTCACTCAAAGGAAACACAGTGCGATGGTTCTTGGCCAAAATACATGTCTCACACTTAAAACTGGACTCATCATAAGAGCGGAATAAAGATGGAAACAGACGCTTAAGGTGGCCAAACGACGGGTGTCTCAAGTGACGATGCCATAACCAAATTTGTTGTTTGTCTTTGACACTGTAACTTTGAACAGTATTAACGACACGATCATGAACTGGTGCAGAATGCAATGTCAAATAATATAACCCCCATATCAGTTTATCATGCCCAATCGTCTCGTGAGTTTTGAGATCCTGAAAAGAGCAATGTGTAGGATAGAAAGTAGCAGAAGCATTAAGTGTATCAAGTAATCGACCAACAAATAACAAGTTACAATAGATATTGGGAACTAGTAACACATGAAACAAGGACAGAGTAGGAGTGAGAAAGATTGTGCCCTCGCCAGTAATTGGAGAAGGCAAGCCATTAACACTAGTTATGAATGAGTCACGGGTGTTACTAGACAACTCATCAAAAAATTTAGCATCATAAGTCATATGATCAGAATCACCAGTGTCAATTATCCAAGTATTGGAGCTAGTACCTAGAATATAGTCAGAAACACACAAATTTGCAAAAGCAGCAGAAACAGCACCAACAATGGAGTTATCACCCATGATTGCAGTAGAAACTCAACAGATCACAACAGAGTACATATCAGAACACAGCAGAGTCACAAATACGACAGATGCATGAAGACAGGCACGAACACAGTAGAGGCACGAACACGGCAGAGTACACAGCAGAACATAGTAGATGCACAAATACGGCAGATGCATGAAGACATGAATGACACGAACACAGTAGAGGCACGAACACTACAACATAACACACAAACCCAGGAGGGCACATACGACACAGGTAGAAAAAAAAAAGAGGGGGGGGGGCTAGAACACGGGTGGGCTCAACACACAGGTCATCAGAAAGTTGGCTCTGATGCCAAGTCAAAAAATATGGGTAGAATATTTTCAGATATATTTCATTCTCCAAAATGAGGTATTTATAATACAAGATTGTAACCCTATAGGGTTATACAAGGAAATAAGATAAAATCCTAATTACACAATATCTGTACAAAAGAGAAAGAAATAGTCCTAATAGATTAGGAAATAAATATCCTAATTAAGCTAGGATCTCACTAACAATATATAATTGATATATTACTTGGTTACAATGTCCAGCAAGCTATTGAAAGCGTGGGTGGAGCTACCATTAGATTCAACCGCTTGTTGAGCAAGATTTTTAAGGGCCACGATTTTGTCTCTCATTTCCTTTCCTTCTTTATGCTTCAAAACAAGTTCCAAGGCCTTAACCATCCCAATTTTTGTAGTGACCCCTCCCTCAAACTTAGTTCCAATTCCCCAACCAGCCACTACGGTCCTCATATTGAGCATGTTATCCGCAAAAAATGGCCTGCAAATCCTAGGCACACCAGCAGCGATACTCTCCAAAACCGAATGCCACCCAGCATGTGTCAGAAAAACCCCAACTGAGGCATGTCCCAAGACTTGCACCTGGGGAGCATAAGAAACTATTTTCCCATTTAGGCTACTTTTGTTGTACCCTTTGGGCAAGAAATCCTCTATGTTGCCCCTAAATGACCAAATAAATGGAAACCCAGTTTCAATCAATGCTTGAGCTAAGGCTTCTAGCTCATGAGGTGGTGGGGTTACTGCGGTTCCAAAGGCAATATATATCACAGATGCAGGCTTGTTCTTGTCCAACCACTCCAAGCAACCACTGTCGTCTTTAGGCAATTGTGGTGATTGTGATATTAAACTCTTGGGACCATAATTGAGTAACCCTTTGAATCTTGACTTGAGTGTTGGAATCCCACATCGGTGGGGTGAAAGAAAACAAATGGGTTTAAATAGAATTACCACACTTTAACTAATATCGAGTCTTTTTGTGATAAAACCCCACACTTGACGGATTGGGCAGGTGGTAAAGTGGGGACAGTATCGATATTGTTAGAGTGGGACCCATCGGGCAGATCCAAATCCAAAAACTTCAACATTGAGCACATTATCAATTTCAGGGGCTAAATCATCAAAAGAGTTCATGACAACAGCGGCTGCTTTAGGCAGCTTTTGTCCCATTTTCTGTAACATGGTTGCTACGGGTGAATCTAAGTCTCCAGTTACTACTCCTTCAGGTAGGTCAGGTATCTGATATCTTGAGAATCCAGGAAAGGAAGTCAAGCGCCTGTTTTTCACCCCCTGAAAAAAAAAAATTAATGACACTATATATCAATAAGAATAATGAATGATGGACATGGACTATATGTACAAGACACTTCGGGATATTAAAAAGGATTGGCTCGTGGGGTTGAATTTTGGAAGATTGTATTCAATTCATGAGGTTGGCTTCGTTCATGGCCGAAATATGAAATACACATAGAGATGAACTTTTTATCATATTGATGAACAATCGATTGGAAAGAGGCAAATAATTCGAATAAGTTGTCTACTCCTATTTGTGTATACATATGAAGGTTTTAAAAATGGCGAGTTGTTGAGGCGAAGAGTAGCCTTGAGGCGTCAGGTTTAAGCTTTTAGTCCATATTTCGTGTTATGAAAATATACCAACTCTTTAGTAAAACTAGCGTATAATTCTTTACTGTACCTATATTTTTATTTTTTTTGCCCGACTTTGTGGGGGTTTCTTTGGCCATTTTTTGGCTGGAAATGCACGTGCAAATGTTTTTTGGGTCCACCACTGACTATATATATGTGCAAAACTAGTTAATCAAATATAAATTTCACAACATGCAATTAATAAAACGGGCATGCTTGTAAATACTCCTTAGTTATCCACTTCTTGATATCGATTACCAGTACTGGATATGGTTCCAACCCTTTGCCGTATGAAGTCTGTTTCTACATGAACAAGAATGGAGTGTGGTCCGCCTATCCAAACCAGCACCCAAGGCACTTTGATCTCCTCTGCCATATCTCCAGCGAACCAAAAGAAGGCATCAGTCAGCAAACACCTGACCTTCAACCCCGTAGAAGCCTCAGCATCCTTCAAAGCCCTCATAAAATTACCGGGGGCTGCCTTAAGAAACAGCCCAATAGCTTCTTCAGGGCTGACAGAGGGCACGAAGCCCTCTGGCAACCCATCAACTATGTCGTGAGCCTTCACGTTGTGGAAGCTGGACGAGGGTTTGGAGAAGAGCGAGGTGTTGGCTTTAGAAGTGGTGAAGAAGGAGAAGAGCACGTGTGGAGCTGCTAGAGCTAGTTTCAGAACAAGGTCGAGAAGACTGCCTGGGTTCTTGGCTCTATCAAAGAAAGAATGAGAAAGAAAGTGCAAGGCTGGAAATCTAGCTCTCTCTCTTTAGCGGGAAAAGAGGTCCTCATTAAAGCTGTGGCCATGGCAATTCCTGCTTATCCAATGATGTGTTTTAAATTCCCTGCTAGCTTGTGCAAAGAAATCAACAATGATATTGCGAGATTTTGGTGGGCTAACCAAGAAAAGGATTCGGGTATGCATTGGAAAGCTTGGCACACTTTGTGCATGAGTAAGATGAATGGTGGGTTAGGTTTTCGTGACTTACAGGATTTCAACCTTGCCTTACTCGGCAAACAATGCTGGCGATTAATCCAAAACCCAAACGCTCTATGGGCTCAAGTTCTTAAAGCGCGCTATTTCCAGGAGGTGGATTTTTGGAAAGCTAAGAAGGGTCATCGTGCCTCCTGGATTTGGGCAAGTCTTATTGCAGGTAGAGACGAGGTGCTAAATCATGCTAGGGTCCAGATTTTGAGTGGTGAAAATACTAATATTTGGACGTACAAATGGCTTCCTGCACCTCATTGCAGTGTCATTCACCCTACCAGTACTGTCCCTGCGAATTTACCCCAGTTGGTGGCAGATATTATGGACAAAGACTCCCTTCAATGGAACTTCCAAAATGTTCCTTTGGAGACTGCTCTCACGTTCTCTCGCAACATGTCTCAATCTTTTTCGAAGAAAAATTAGGGAGTCTCCTTTATGCCATATCTGTGAGGAACTAGAGGAATCAGAGGAACATTTGTTTTTCTTGTGCCCTTGGGTCCGAATAGTTTGGTTTGGCTCTGAGCTAAACTATAGAATCAATCCCCAAAGCTTTTAAACTTTTGATCAGTGGTTTCTTAACTTGACTCAAATGGAGTTCTCTTCTAAAGTAGATAAAAATTGGTGCTTGACCTATATAAGCTTTATCTTATGGCCTATTTGGAAAAGCAGGTGTCATTTTATTTTCGAAGGAGTTAAACTGGAGCCTATTGATGTTTTGAGGTCTACCACCTCTTCGACAAGGGAATTTATGGAGATTCAAAGAACTGCTGCCCTTGCTTCATTTGTCAGCCGTAGTGTGGATTACCTCTCTGATCATTGGTCACCTCCAAGGAGAGGTTGGTTTAAAGTAAATTCTGATGCGGCTTGGAGAAAGGACACCAAACGTGCTGGTCTTGGAGTGATGATCCAGGACTCGGAAGGACTGCTATGCAGTGGTTCTGCGGAAAGTATAATATGTCATTCTGTGTTGTTGGTTGAGGTAGAAGTGGCTTTGGGTGGGCTTAAGTTGGCATTGCTCTCGAATTATCGTAAGGTTACTATGGAGACCGATTCCCTCGTCCTCAAGGCTGGTGTTGATGAGAAGCATGAAAATCATGCTTGGGAAATTCTTCCTATCATTCTGGAAATTAGGCGTATGGAAGCTATGTTTGATGCAGTCGAGTGGAGTTGGATCCCTCACAAAAAGAACCGAGCGACTCACGTTGCAGCTTCGTTTGGTATAGGAGCGGTGCATAGGGTCACCTGGCTGGATCAGCCACCACCGTCCCTTATGGGTGTTTTAACCTCTGATGGGCTTCCTTGCCCCCTCAGTCATTTAATATTTTGGTTTGCTGGGTGAGGTGTCCTGCACTAAGCTGTGTTTAGCATGTGCTCCTTACTCAACGTTTGCTTAACTTGTATTCTCCTTTTGGATCCCCTGTCTGGGGTTTATGAAGTATCTCTTTTGACCAAAATAAATAAATATAAGATTGTCAGTATTTGTGGGTTTTGACTCTTTCTACAATTGAAGCTCACAATTGCGAAATTGTGATTGGGTTGGAGTGTATTTATTTAATAATGTACTTATTTATTTATTATATATATATATATATATATATAAAGCAAAAGGCAGAGAATGGTAAAACATTCAAAATACCATAAAATTCCCTTGGTTAATGCAAACATTAAGAATTGAAATTATTAATTAAACACTTTTTCATATTAAAAAATTTTAAAATTAAAAGAAAAATCAGGTAATGGATCCTATTTTTATGGAACACAACTGCCCATTATCTTTTTTAATTCTAAAATAAATTTAATTTTCTTTTAAAAAAGCCTCTGCTGGCGCGGAAGCACGTGCGAATAGTCTAATTTAAATAATATATGTAGACTAAGTGGCACCATATGAGATGAAAACAATTTGATGTATCGAACTCTAAAAATCAGTAAATTTTACTGTAATAAATTGAAAATTACCCAATTAAATATAACATAATAATAAATTTTTTATTCAACAGTAACTAGAATAGAAAGCAGTGATAGTTCAAATATAGTAAGACAAAATAACCTTTTTATGGTAACTTTTTTCATCTCATAAGAGCACTTCCAGAAGCTAAGGCTGGGCTCGGGCTGGGGGGGTTTGGGCCAAAAAAAGGGTTTTCAGCAGCAAAGGTTGCCCCAGGCAGGAGGTGGGGGCCATGAGACTGGACTGGCCCGAGGGGGAGTTCAGCCTGAGTTCAAGCATGGGTTTGCTGACGTCATCGATGACATCAGAAATAAAAAAAAAATTAAAAATTGAATAAAAACTATTTAAAAAATACAAAAAAAATTAATACTTAGTCATATTTTTCACTTCCCACACCAAAACTCTATACAAATTTATCGGGGGGTTTGGGCCAAAAAAAGGGTTTTCAGCAGCAAAGGTTGGCCCAGGCAGGAGGTGGGGACCATGAGACTGGACTGGCCCGAGGGGGAGTTCAGCCTGAGTTCAAGCATGGGTTTGCTGACGTCATCGATGACATCAGCAATAAAAAAAAATAAAAAAATTGAATAAAAAATATTTAAAAAATACAAAAAAAATTAATACTTAGTCATATTTTTCACTTCCCACACCAAAACTCTATACAAATTTATCTCCTCATATCTCATGTGAATAGTTGTTGCCATGGCAATTGGTGGAAACACCACAACCTTTTGCAAGGGCAGCCACTATTCACTTGAATAGTAGCTGCCCCAGCTCCCTCCCCCTTGCCATGGCAAAGGGTAAATTGTTGGAAGTGCTCTAAGGAAAGGGCCCTCCCCTATTCGGGGTGACGATTTAAGTTAAAGTAGGCATCTCCTAATGAAAAAGCTATCCAACAACTCTCACAATAAATGGTGGCTCCTACTTTTCCATCCCAATGGATTTTGAGTTCCCCAATTAAATAATTGAGGCAAATCTTACAATCATCCTTCGAACGATCCTTGGTGCATTGAACCTTACCATGTAATTCCTTTTCATAATTTTTCCAAAACAGGATCTTGTGTGAATCGCGAACCCAAACGGTCTTCAATGCGTATGGTTTTGGAGCCATTGAGGCCTCATCTGCAAGTTGTGTCAACATCTCTGCTGTCTTTTGAACTACCAGTTCATGATGTTTTCCGTCCACATTTTCTGATGCCAAATCATACCGAACTTTGTTGTCAATCTGGCCGAAGAAATTGAAGTTCGTGTATTTGACTTGGGAGTCCGCAAACCATATGACTGCACCTTTGTTGTAAGGGCAGTGTTTCTCAATCAAGGTAAGTGCCGCATCAATGTAGCGAGCACAATCTAGGGTAGTTCTATAACCAAAACAGATAGCAAAACCATATATTTCGTTTGGGATTTTACCAACTGAACCCTTGTAAAAACCAGTGTAAGGTGCATAATCAGATGGAGAAATTCTAAGTATTCATGTATGCCTTCGATAATGTCAGTAAAAAAAAATTTTGTCCGAACAAATGTTATTCTTAACAAGAGGAGAAAGATTACTATTGATTTTGAGAGATACATTTTTGAATCGTACAATATGGCTTTATGGTTTAGACATGCAAGCACCGAACACCCCAACATCTATATATAGTATTGTGCACCAGACAGTTTTTTCAATAGCCAATCATATTTTCATAGGCATCTTTCATTGATAATAAAAAATTAAAAAAAATCATTCATTTGAGCGTGGAAAGAATTAGGTTCTCAGATCTGCCGCTAGTTGTTTGCATTTTAAACTATTTGATTTAAGGGTTGTTGACATGAGTCTCCTAATTAATCAAGGAGATTTATTTTCTTGATTAATTAAGGGATTTACTTTCTTATTTTATATAGTTGACAAATCATTGTATAATTAGGATATGTTATCCTAATTGATTACTGTTTCTATTTCCTTATAGAGCACTCATGTAAACTCCTATATATACCTTCTTATGGAGAAAAATAAAACTTAACCTAAAGTATTCAAACCATATTCATATTTTAGCATGGTATTAGAGCAATCGATCATAGGTTGTTTCTAAACCTTCATATCAAATTTCTCATATTCAAATCCAAAACCCTAAATCAAATTCCTCAAAACCAAATTCCTCAAATCTAAAGTCCTCAAATCCTCTTATCAAAATCCCTAAACACATACCCTCAAATCTTATATACATACCTCTCAAATCATATTCCTACATCAAATTCATACATAATATTCCTCAAATCACATTCCTCCAATCAAATTCCTCACATTCTCATATCACATCTTACTTCCGCTGCGATGTCAGCACCCCCTACGATTCTCTCCCTTATTGCAGACTCACAGAAGCATGTGGCCCATACTGTTGACCCAACTACCCGGACTCATGCTTCTATCGCCATCAGCAAAGGTTTTGCTTTTTTTACGTCCTCTAAAAAATTCGCATGGATTATTGACTCGGGTGCTACGGATCACGTGATATTTGATCCTGGCCAACTTATTACTCGCAAATCATCCACTCTGTTGGTGGTGTCTAATGCTAATGGTACCCCCTCCCCTGTGGTTGGAGAGGGCTCTCTATCTCTCTTTACTTCCCTACATCTGGATTATGTATTGCTTGTTCAATCCTTGGACCATCACTTGTTGTCTGTTGCATAACTTACTACTATTCTGGGGTGTACTGTAACATTTTGGCCGAATCATTGTGTTTTTCAGGACATCCTCACAGGAAATACAAATGGTTGTGATACTCGGCGGGGCAAACTCTACTACTTGGACTGGGCACCGGATAGTGAGATCAAGGTTTGTCAAGCTTTCACAACCAGTGGAACTCGTTATGAGAGGGAGAGAGACAAAGTTTGGTTATGGCATAAACGTCTTGGGCATGCCTCGTTCGGTTATCTTAAGAAGTTGTTTCCATCATTATTTTCCGGTGTGATACGTGTGAACTGGCGAAGAGCCATCGTGTCCCGTTCCTATTAAGTTCAAATAAGAGTTTAGTTCCGTTTTCTCTTGTTCATTATGATGTTTGGGGACCTACTAAAATTACCACTCCGGCAGGAGCTCGATGGTTTGTCACGTTTATAAATGATTGCAAAAGCATGACTTAGGTTTCCCTTATCAAAACTAAAGGGGAAGTCAGTTCCAGGTTTCAACAGTTCCATCAAATGGTGGAGACTCAGTTTCATGCCAGAATTCAGGTTCTTCATCCTGATAATGGCGGAGAATTTCTCAACCATGATTTTAACCAGTTCTTACAAGATGATGGCATCATACATCAACGCTCATACCCCTACACTCCCCAATAGAATGGAGTGGCTGAAAGAAAAACCAGACATTTATTGGAAGTAGTTTGTGCCTCTCTCTTTGGTGCCAATATGCCTTGATCTTTTTGGGGAGAAGCCATCGTCTCTGCAACATACCTCATCAATCGGATTCCCTCTAGTATCCTAAATTTCCAAACACCACTTCAAACACTTCACCACCATATCCAAATACCTCCCACCCCAAACCTAGAACCTTGGATTTTCGGTTGTGTTATATTTGTCCACTTACATGATTACCAACGAAGCAAATTGGATCCCTAAGCCGAAAAGTGTGTTTTCATTGGCTATGCACCTCATCAGAAAGGATACCAGTGTTATCATCCTCCTAGTGAAAAGGTGTATACCTCCATGGATGTTGTGTTCTGGGAACACGACTTATATTTTTCAACAGCACAGGAGGAGAAACGAGAATCCACCACTCCTCAAATTCTCGATTTTTTTCCCCAGGACATCATTTTGCTTCAAAACGACCGATCGCCAGTGGAAAGCGACCAGTCGTCCCTCCTTAGTTCTTCGAACATGGAGAACCTATTTCAAAATGACCATTCGCTGAAGGAAAACAATCAGTTGTCTCCACACTATCAAATTCAAATTACACCCTATTTGTGAAGCGCGATGGAAAAAGATTTAATGCATTGATTGTTTATGTAGATGATATAGTCGTAACTGGAAACGACACCGGAGAGCAACTGAAGCTACAAAAGTATTTGTCTCAGGAATTTGAGATGAATGATTTAGGTGATGAGAAGTACTTTCTCGGAATTGAGGTGGCAAGGTCAAAAACTGGTATATTTCTATCTCAAGGGAAGTATATAATGGATCTACTCACTGAAACAAGAATGCTTGGGTGTAAGTCGGCTGACACACCCATTGAGATAAATCACAAGTTGTGTGAAGAGATGGACCAAGAACCAACCAATAAGGAATAGTACCAACACTTTATTAGAAGATTGATATACCTGGCACACACAAGAACAGACATTACATATGATGTGAGTGTGTTTAGTCAGTTTATGCATTCACCTAGTGTTTCTCATAGGAATGCAGTTCATCGGATTTTAAGATACTTAAATTAGCCCTTGGGAAAGGATTAATGTTCTCAAAAAATGGAGATCTTGAAGTTGTTGGATATACAGATGTTGTTTGGGCTGGTTCCATTACAAATAGACGCTCTACTTATGGTTACTTTACATTTGTGAGAGGTAACTTAGTCACTTGGTGGAGTAAAAAATAAAATGTGGTTTCTCGGTCTAGTGCAGAAGCAGAGTATAGAGGAATGGCTCATGGAGTTTGTGGATCAGAAGACTCTTGACAGAATTGGGCTTCAAGCTAGAAAAGCCAATGGAGTTGCATTGTGACAACAAGTCAACTATTGATATTGCCCATAATCCAATTCAACATGATCGAACCAAACATGTTGAGGTGGATAGACATTTAATCAAAGAAAAAATTGAGAATAAGATCATCCGCCTACCATTCGTAAAATCAAAAGATCAACTCCCCTCCCACCCCAATTTTATTATTTTTTTCTTCCAGCCACACCCTATCCCGATCCACAAGACCGGACAGGCCTTGCCGTCACACCCCAGCCCTTCACCGCCCTCGTTAGCTGCTCTGGTCGCCAGAAATTGAAGAAAACTCTCCAGTTTTCGTTCGAAACTTCTCCGGCTTCAATCTCCATTCTCTAGTCACCAATCTCGACGTGTGAGGTATGGTTTCTCATCTATTTTTCATGCTCTAACTGATGGTTGGATAGGATTGGAATGATTTCTAGCCTAGGTGGTTCGATTTTCAACTCAAAGTTTGGCCGGATTTTGGGTTGAAATTCCGGCCACTTCCGGTCATTTTTCGGGGTAGGTCCAAGAACAAAAGTGGCTCCAATCGATGTTCTGAATCTAAGGTAGGAATTTTGGCCGGCTGTTTGGAGTTTTTTCGGCCGCCGAAATTTTATCTACACACCTACGTGCTGCCGGCGCGTGGGCAGCGCATGGGCAATGTGTTGGGCGCCACATTCTGTGCTAAAATGATCTCTTGCTTCTCATGAGCACGTAGGTGTGCTCGGATTTCAATTTGAATATCGTTTGAACCCCGAACGGATTTCGCCTATCATGCGTTATCCGGGTTCAATACATTCGAACCGTTGGATCGCTTCCAATTTAATATATGTTGATCTAGACACTCCTAGGATCGTGTGGGATTTCATGGATTGTGAATCGGAGTCCCGGATATTCCGATTCTATATTTCAAAGTTTAGTACAACGATAACCGTCCGATCGGGAGATCATGATTAATCCGACCGTTCGATAGAGACCAAACTCTCGAGACATGTTTCCTAAATATAATGGAACCTTTAGGAACTCTCGGATCGGAATTTGGAGGTTGAGGACCCCACGGGGTCCCCGGTTGACTTTTTGAGAATTTATCGCTCTTTGAGTCTCGAGTCTTTTCAGACCGTTCTAATAATTGAAAATGCTTAAGTGGGCATAGGAATGGTCTTAAACTTGGTGCACATATTTTTAGAAGCCGAGGGTCAGGGTTTTGGATTAAATGATTATGTTGAGCTATTTTATTAATTAAATATTTGTAATAGTTTAAATAGGTACTCGGGCTCCATCAGACCCGTAGGAGGTACCCTCTAAGGGTCAAGCTAGCTCGGACGCTCCATGAGTGGACTTTTATTTTATAAATGATTTTATGCAATTAAATTTCATTATTTGATCTTGAATAAGTTTTATTGACTATGGTTTTCCAAGCATGATTGGTTGGATTTGAATATTTTTTATTTATGTGCGGCCATGTTGGAAAAGCAAAAGGGCTTGAAAGGTAGAAATTGAGATGATTGCTGGATCGAATGGTCTAATGAAAAATAAATTATAGTTTTCATGATGGGCAACAGGATTTAAGGATAAATAAGAAATAGTTTTATAAACCTTAATCTTTTTCAGAAATATATAATTATTTTAAACCACCATAGGTACCCAGGAATTATAAAATGTTGCCTCGGTATAAGTGTTGCCTCGGAATAAAAAGTTGCCTCGGATTTAATGTTGCCTTCGGTTTAGTCAGCGCGTTTGACTTTTGCCCCACGAGTCTTAAGAATATCCAGACTGTGTGAGCAAGGAATGCGGATCAGGTTGACCAAATGTCTCCTGAATCCAGCGAAGATTGCGGCTTGGGTGACTTTGTGTTCCTGAGGCCTGCAAGGACATTTCGCTTCAGTGGCAAGAGGAATTGACGGAAAACAAGGGAATTGACGGAAATATAATGGGTACACCTAGGTGGTAGAAAGTTATTTCTTTTTGAGGATTTTAATTGGTTGATAATTTGTTTAAATGATTGAATGTTTATATAAATATAGATATGCATGCTTGACTCCTGTACGAATATAGTAGGCAATTTGATTAAGTTTTCTAAATGTTTTTACGGAGGGGTTAGTACGTTCTTATACTATTTTCTAAAACATTATTTTTGTCCACTCACATTTTTGAATGTTTTGCGCCCCCATGCATTATACGTGCACTAGACTCACATTTTTGAATGTTTTGCGCCCCCATGCATTATACGTGCACTAGAGCGCCACCACAGGGCAGACTCCATTCCATCCCATCCTATCCTTATGTAGGAGTTCTCATGTTTTCAAACTGTTTCATTGTAAATATCTGAATTAGCTTGATCTGATGAATTGCCCTAGGACTTTCTGTATGGCCTGAGGCCGTTTAGTTTAGTTGAATTGTTTGGATGTAAATTGAAAGCATGCTGGCAGTTTGGTTTTATATATATGCTTGTTTGACAAGTGGAAATTTTGGGAAATGATCAAATTACAAAGGGGGACTCTGCTGAATTTTCGGCAGAAGTCAAACTTGAATTAAACTTTGAATTTTAACTAGAAGGTCAATTTAGTCATTTGTGCCCGGCACCCGCCAGATGCCGAACACGGACAAGATTCGGCTCGAATTCCAAAGTGGAATTTGGGTCGGATCCTGTCAAGATGTCTTAACAAAAGTTGTTTGTGGAAGAGTATTTCATGACTTGCTTACTAAGTTGGGCATTGGTGACATATATGCACCAACTTGAGGACGAGTGTTGACGTGAGTCTCCTAATTAATCAAGGAGATTTATTTCCTTGATATTTCCTTGATTAATTAAGAGATTTACTTTCTTATTTTATATAGTTGACAAATTATTGTATAATTAGGAGATATTATCCTAATTGATTACTGTATCTATTTCCTTGTAAAGCACTCATGTAAATTCCTATATATACCTCCTTATGGAGAAGAATAAAACTTAACCTAAAGTATTCAAACCATATTCATATTTTAGCAAGGGTTTCCCATCCTCATTCGTTTTTTTTTTTTTCTATCTCTCTCTACTTTCTTGCCGGCGTATTTTCCTCTCTCTCCTTTCTCACAAACCAAACTTTGTGTGACAAGAAGACGTTGATGTTTTCAAAGGATGGATTTTGGTTAATTAGTGCAATGCAAAGAGCTAGAGAGAAAAGAAGGGTGTTTGTGAGCCTAATCGGAAAATAGTGAGTTTTGACAGAAACGTAATCTGTGCTGATTTGGATATACTACAACCATTGGATTATTCGAACGGCTAAAATATTTTTTAATGGTCTAATATCTTAGAAAGAAATTAGAACGGTCTAATAATACAAGGGCTCGTTTGTTACACAGGATTGGCTTAGACTAAATTTAGTACCATGTTTGTTTTATCCAGAGGCGGATCCAGGAATTTTTCAAGGAAGGGGCAATAACATTTTGATAGGACGGAACTCAAAAAAATTAAAGAACATATTAAAATGATTATTATAATGAAATATTTATATTACAATAGCTATAATCAAGTAATTGAAGCAAAATAATCAATCTTAAAACTATTTTATCTAGGCTGACTTGGCAAAGAAATAAGAAAAGCTAGGGGAGGTTTGTAGAATTATACATACATATCTGCTGCTGTGATAACGATTTGGTTTTAACAGATAGTTCAAGACTCAACATTTCACTTTTAACTAGTTGGGCTGTAAGTGAGGTTTTTATTCATTTATTGTTTATTTATTAATTTTGTCAGAGTTTGGGCAAGAAAAGGAGTATGGTAGAGTTTGACTTTTTAAAAACTTCAATGAAAGGTGCGTTTCATTAAACAAAAGGACGACGTCGTTTCTTAAAAAGAAAATTAGGGTATTGATTTATCTTCCTCCTTCGTGAACCATCGCCTCAGCCTCCATTAGAGACGCCTCAGCCTCCATTAAAAACACCTCTGCAACACATCGTGCACCTCGCATCGCCTTGAACCATGCTACTATATGTAACTTGCCAAACGATTGGCTCCTTGAGGCGATTTCCAGAACCCTTACATAAAGCTTTAAAACCTTGGGCGCTAGCGCAGAGGGGCAAATCTAGCACCTCCATGGCTTTTTTCCGACGAGGGGAGGTGCAGGTGCACCTCCTTGCGCCTCTGTAGGTCCGCCACTGGTTTTATCTAATCCTAGTCTTAGATGGGATTGTTAATACCGCACCCACCAAAAACACCTCCTTAGGAGGGGACTACTAATCCCATGTGGAAAGGGAGGATTAGCTAGTCCCAATGCTCACCAATGTATAAAATGCATATATTATATTGTAAAATTAATAACATATATTATTATTATTAAACTTACTTACACATATACCATAATGTACATATATACATGTATATACACATATATACATATATACATGTATATTATTATTATAATATACCCATATACACATATACATATTAATATTATAATAATAGCATACGTGTATATATGTAATATATATTATATATTATATATTATAATACATATATATATACTATACATACATTATACATATATAATATATGTGTATATAGGTGTATATATGTATATTATAATATATACATGGGTATAATACATATATATATATATGTATGTATTTTATAATATATATATACATGTATATACACATACATGTCACATATATTATAAAATACATATGTACACATACATAATATATGTATTTATACATATATACATATACATAGATAGTTTTGAAAAAATAAAAAAATCTAGTCCTAGTCCAAGCGTACACCAAACGCAGGATAAGTGTTATCCAACTTAGACCAAGCCAAGCCAAGCCAAGACAGTCCCTAAGCATAGTCCATGCCAAGACAGTCCTGTGTACCAAAAGAGCCCCAAAGGTTTTCGACCGGCCTATTTATCTATGGAATGTGAAGTTTTGGTTTGATGTCTTTTAGCATATTGGATGGGTTAATCCAACTATCGGTCATGAAACCATACAATATCCGACTATGCCTACGATAATATAAAAGCTTTTAGAGCCACACAATTAGGAAAGTTACAAAACCAGATACAAGGATTATCGAGTTGATGACCAAAGTTAGCCAACTCATCTGCTACCATATTTGCTTCACGAAACACATGTGTCGAAGTTGAAGGACTTAAAACTCTGTCAATAGTCGTCGAATATCCGAAAGTCAAAACAAAGCGTCGGGGAGGATGTTGATTACCCTTTAACAAATCAAATTATATGTTCTTTGATAAAATTATAAAATAAAAAAAAATAAAAAATCAAATTATATGTTCACATGTTGGAAGATACAGTAATTTGGTTACATTTTCCCAAGTCTAAAATGACAATTTATTATTAAACGAGTTAAATAAATAAATAAATAAGATTTGAGAAGGAAGGCAATTTGATATGCTAACGCTACCAAAGGAGACAGAACTCCCAAGGTACAACAGGAGCGGAGAATATTTGTATTTCGAAAAAAGTGGTTGACGTCTTTTTTCTGTTTTTGAACTTTAAATACTTTTTTTTTTTTGGCAATAAAAAAATCGTCTCTCACTAAAATTAAAACAAGCGAGCCTATATGACACACATTCGGAGCATAATTAATAGAAAAAATACCTAAACTATTCATTAGCTCGAGCACATCCGCTGCAAGAATTTACCTTATGCTAGTCGACATTCTTGATAATTATCTTTTTGCCAAAGTTAGGAAGGGGGAGGAGGAAAACTCACACACACGGATACCATGGAGGTTTGAACTTAGAACCACTTAGAAGCACACCAAAGGTCTAGGCCAATCCAACTAACACCCTATTGGTTCGACATTCATGATCATTACTCCCAGAGACACATCCCATAAGAAACCTGAAAATACTAGGTTTAACCTTATGCACAACATCTCCATATATAACTTAACCATAGTATTATGCAACCAAAAATAAATCAAGAAATAAACTTGACCACATATAATAAGTGTACAACTTGTTACCCTGCTATATATAACCAATGCATAATTTCACAAAAGAAAGGTTATACATAATTAATTACCCCTAGACCACTAAATTAACTACTTAATTAATCAACTGATCAGTTTCCACTAGACACCTAAGAATGTTCACCTGTAGCTGGAGACAAGAAATGTAGCTTCCTACTTCTGCCAACAATTCACTTTCTTCACCCATCTCATTCCCACCCGGTAAAAGCCGTCTTAGAGATGTCAACTTCCTCTCAATAATCTCTGCCTCTTTGCTTTTCTTTGTCTTTCCATTGATGGCTAAATTTCTTTTCAGAAAATGTGGCCTGACCTTATTAGGCATATTATGATTCGAGTACCTCTTCATCTTGCTGGCATTAACACTGAGCTTTGGGAGAAAGTTCAAGGGCTTAGGAACATGATGACGTGGCAATAATCCCTCACCATATATGAGTACATGTCTTGTTTGGAGCTGTTGTTTCAAGGCACGGCTCCATGCAAACTGATAAGTTGAGGCAGAGAATACCATTGCCATGTTCACTTGGTACCCAACAAGTTTCTCTAACTTAGAGTTAGAGTAGTCTTCATCAACATTTTTGTTTGATGAAGAAATGGTGTTTTCTTCAAACATCTTCTTCAGAGCCGGCAATAAGTGACTTAGATATTTTCTTGCAAACACAGAACGTGCCAATTTGATGGGATGAAGAGAGTAAACTCGTCGATGTTGTTTACTCATTTGCCTCATCACCATTAATGACAAATAAGAAAGGAAAATGCTAGCTGACACACTATTTATAAAGTGAAAATAAAGGGATGGAAGAGCAATCTGACAAGAGCAATGAAAATGATAATTAAAGAGGAAAAGTAATATGGTGGTGGTGATGGCAGCGGCGGCAAACCAAGCTTTCTCTATGGAGTAATGGTGGTGGAAGCACCTGGTTTTATACAAATGCTGGTCATGGATATGGCATATATAGGGGTGTGACAGCTTAAAAATATTAAAAGAAAACAAATTTATAATAGAAATATCAGTGTCAGTTACAAGAAATAAAACTGTTCATTGGCACCAGATAGGATTGATGTGGAAATTTCACTATTGTGATCTCTAGAGAGAGAGGGAGGTACTATAGCTTTAACAAGGATTTGGTTGCAAAATGTTTGGGTGGTCAATTGGCCACATGGCCTCACATGCTTTCATTTCCTTTTACACCTACCATGAAAGAAAGGACTCTTTCCCATGTGCATTGAGAGGCAAAAACACCAAAACCCCACCATATAAATGCCCTCACATGACTCCAGTCCAGTGGTACTATTTTTTCTTTGCCCTTCAAGGGTCTCTCCTTACTCTCAACTTTTTTCCCACATTTCAAATCAAACAGCTCACTCCTACTTCAGTCCACTCCCCCCTTTTTCAACCCTAGCTACTTGCTAGTATATGGTACGTATCTTTTTAGTTTCTTAGTTTTCCTATATATGGTATAAAGAAGAAAAAGATATACATGGAACCAAATGACCTACTATGTTGCCCTAATTTTTACTACTTACCTCATTATTTCCAAGCTCTAGTCTTAATTAACTGATTCCCTGCTCTCTTTTTTTCTAGCGTCCCGACGCATAACTACTCGTAATTTATGCTAGGATCTTGTGACACAAATAAGAAAAAGGTTACCTACTGATGTGTCCATTCTGTAAGAAAGAACATACGTCTTGTTAAAATAGGCATCACACTCATAGACGAAGTTATACAGTCTTGTTCTATTTAGGGATCCTTTAAATAATTTTATTTGAGAGACACCATTTGGGGTCCATTATGAATTTTTTTTCAACGATCCGAACCATCTATTTTTCAAGTCTTCATTCATAGATCATCCTTACAAACAAAAAATTAGACAAATCAAAAACCATTAAGACATTTAGTTGTGAAGACCAACAAAACAGACGAACAAGAAAATACTAAAATGATAACCATTAGCGCATTTATCATGATTGGAAATTTTATAATGGCTTTGTGCAGCTTTGTTTGTGGATAACATGATGAAAATAACTTTGTGGCTTTTTTTTTCCTAGCACTTGATTGATTGGAGGATCACTACTGTATTTATAGTTCCCTTCTATATATTGAGGGATATTCCTCAAATAAACACCAAAACCCCACCATATAAATGCCCTCACATGACTCCAGTCCAGTGGTACTATTTTTTCTTTGCCCTTCAAGGGTCTCTCCTTACTCTCAACTTTTTTCCCACATTTCAAATCAAACAGCTCACTCCTACTTCAGTCCACTCCCCCCTTTTTCAACCCTAGCTACTTGCTAGTATATGGTACGTATCTTTTTAGTTTCTTAGTTTTCCTATATATGGTATAAAGAAGAAAAAGATATACATGGAACCAAATGACCTACTATGTTGCCCTAATTTTTACTACTTACCTCATTATTTCCAAGCTCTAGTCTTAATTAACCGATTCCCTGCTGTTTTTTTTCTAGCGTCCCGACGCATAACTACTCGTAATTTATGCTAGGATCTTGTGACACAAATAAGAAAAAGGTTACCTACTGATGTGTCCATTCTATAAGAAAGAACGTACGTCTTGTTAAAATAGGCATCACACTCATAGACGAATTTATACAGTCTTGTTCTATTTAGGGATCCTTTAAATAATTTTATTTGAGAGACACCCTTTGGGGTCCATTATGAATTTTTTTTCAACAATCCAAACCACCTATTTTTCAAGTCTTCATTCATAAATCATCCTTATAAACAAAAAATTAGACAAATAAAAAACCATTAAGACATTTAGTTGTGAAGACCAACAAAATAGACGAACAAGAAAATACTAAAATGATAACCATTAGCGCATTTATCATGATTGGAAATTTTATAATGGTTTTGTGCAGCTTTGTTTGTGGATAACATGATGAAAATAACTTTGTGGCTTTTTTTTTCCTAGCAATAGGAATCCCTCAATAAAATGGGACTGATATACTTAACACATGCGGTAATCATCTTCATTAACTTATACATAATATGCAACACGTAATAATCTCATGATCACATGCAAATTTGTCGTTGGAGCATACATATATATATATACGTGTGTGTGTGTGTGTAAGTGGGGCAAGATTCGTTGGGCCATGACCTCTAATCTATCAGACAATTCAAGCCTCCCATATAGGAAAAGTCTCCTCATTGAGTAGATGATCGTACACAAGCCTGAAGAGAAATTCAAACTTAAATGCAAGCCACCACCCTCAATGATTATCGGGACATCACTGCATGTGCATTGTCCAGAATCTACTGGTAACAAAATTTTTTTGAGATATACTCTTTCAATAGTGAATGCTCTATTTCTTGGTAATATTCTCTTTCACGAGGGAGGAGAGGTTGATCAAATCAAATCAGGCTACCTATGTCTTACCCTCAGTCCAAATTTCTGTCGCTTTGTTCTTGTGGGTGCCCTGCATTTTAGGCTTTAGCTCGGGCTACGGATGCTGGTGGTCCATACCACGTGTACAAGTTTGAAATCTGGCTCTGACGTTAAAGCGTACGTGGTGGTTGCGATCTTATACTTTGTTTATATACATCATTAATAAACACTCAGCAAACGTCAAGCTCATATGGTTAAATTTCCAAATAATTCAAAATTGCTCTTGTTAAAGAAAAGAAAAAAGTATTTCAAAACACAACTACTTCATTATAAAAGGACAAATACGTAAAATAATAGTCTATTCAAATGCAAATAATTCAAAAAAAAAAAAAAATTGAGTTCATGTCCAAAAACAATTTCTCTATAGAAAAGGATTTTAAAAAATTAAACAACGAAAAAGCCTATTGACGTGTGTGCTAACGTGAATCAAGAGGCTAGTCATGTATAATGAATGTACAACTACGTTGTTGTAGGTTCATTATACATATATGTTCATAATAATATACCTAGCTTAAAGGATCAAGATCAAAATCCAATAACAACAATGTTTAATATATAAGAAAAAGTCATTTAATCCAAGGTTGAAAATCTGGATTCCAAAAATCATGGTAGCTAGGAAAGATCTAAAGAGTACTCTAGCCCCCTCTCTCTCAAAAAATACTCTAGACTCACTTTGAGGAGGAAGAAGCCATTATTCTTCTTCCACTCTCCCCTCCTCTCTTCCCCACTTTTCAAATACAAAAGCTTTCCCCTATTTGTCTTTGTTTTATTATGATTTTCCTCCACTCATCACGGGCGGTTGCGTCTCAGCATCGGATCTCCACATGCGTTTCAATGTCGGATCTCTACCACCATCCTTTTTGTTTTCTTATTATTCTTTGTCCTTATTGACGGACCTGTGCAGGCACAAGGAGGTGCACCTATAACTCCGCTCATCGGAAAATTCATAAAAGGTGCTGCATTTTGCACCTTTGCTCAGACTAGGAGATGCACGCTAGGTGTTCAACGAAATGCCTAAATAGAGTGGGAGATGCGCTGTTGCGCGCTTCTTTCTTTTATTTTTTATCTTTAACAAAGCTTGGCCAAAACAACGTCATTTTAGACCAGCCTTTTTAAAACGCATTGCCTTTTTATTTATTTTTAATTTTGACCAAAATGACGTCGTTTTAGACCAGACTTAAAAAATAAATAAATAATAAATAAAAACCAAGAAACTTGTTGGTGCTGCCATTTCGTGGTCTTTTAATAGGGCCTCCATAATTCCTTATTTAAATGGGATTGGGAGTTCTCTTTATTTAATTGGGATTTAATAGGACTTGCACAATTTCTTATTTAAGTGGGATTCAGAATTCTCTTTATAAAGGACCAATTTAACATCACCCAATTTTATCAAAGTGTGCGTGCATCACAAGAATTATGCTTTTTTTTTTCCTTCTGGAGTACGCCAATCCAAAGTAAGTTGGATGCTTTTTTTTTCTTGAGCAAACGCCAATTTTGTTTTTTCTTTTTTTTCTTTTTTTAATAATTTTTTTTCTTATTTAGCTCTCTCTATATTAGTAAGATCAGTAGCAAACTCGAGGAGGAAGAGGCTGCGCTACACACGATTCGAGGTATAATTAATTTGTTTATTTAATTGATAATTTGATATTGATTTGTTTATTTAATTGATAAATTATAGTCAATTAGTCATAGTTATACAACTATGTGTATTTACTTCGATTCTTATATTGGCTTCGGTTTTACCCATTGCAACTGCTGTGGTTGAGAGACCTTTTTCAACTATGAATATTGTGAAAACACCATTGCGTAACTAGAGAATCAATGGTTAAGTGATAGCTTGGTTATTTACATTGAGAAAAATGTTTTTTGTTGTATTAGTAATGCAAATATAATACGACGTTTTCATGATACGAAACCTCGTCGGCAACAATTGTATGTTAATTGTAATGTTATTTTTTTCAATTAATTACGAATAATATTAGTATTGTTTAAATTATAAGGATATTTAGTTATCTATCTTTTTTTGTTGTTGAGCTTTTAATCTTTAAAAATTACACATCTACTAAGAAATTTCTGAGTCCGTCGCTGTTTGTCCTCCAATATGTTTGTCACCTTCTTCACAAGAGGATTTGGTTGGGATTTTGAGGACACCACATGGGGAGGTTTTGTAGCGTTGCCTAGTTTGGAAGTATTAGATGGTTTATGTGGGTGATATATAGCGTCACATGCAAGATTGACAACAAGGAAATTCTGAAAGAGTACAAAAGAGAAAAATAAGGCAGCAAACACCCAACTACCAACTCATCATCATGTTGCCCAAAAATAGGGTTTGAACGATAGGCTAGAATTGCTCAAACGAGTTCCATTTTGGATCACAAACCAACTAACTACATGGCTTTTTCCTTGTCATTCGATGACCAGACAAAGGGTCCAATTTATCTTGCAAACTACGTCAGATAAGGGCATTACCGGAAGTCAATTTAAAATGATTTTAGGCAGTTTGAAATTTCTTAGTCGGCCTTTAAATCCCGCCTCATAATTTAAGGGGATTCGGATTCTCTGCTTGGATATTCTCTGCCATGATTTGCTTTATTCTTCTTTAATTCGCATCACCTCATTAAAATTTCATCTAAGGGACTCTAATGTTGACACATCACACACAAAACCTAAATGCCTCACAATTTTTGTTTTGAAAAAAACAATTCCTAAACCTAACGTGTGTGTAGCCGTTTTCTCTTCCATTTTGTTTCTTTCTCTTTCTTCCAAAGATACAGTATCTTTGCCATGCCTCTATCTTAGACCTCTTATACTATCACTCTCGTCATAGAAACAAACACAATTCCTGTGACTACATGTTACGACCCGATTCGAAAATAAGGAATATTCCCGAATCATGGTGTGAGTCATACCATAGTCATAAGAATAAAATCTTACAACCATTATATGATAAAAAAAAATAGAGCCCCAAAATAATACAAATTTACTTAACATCACAAAAGCAGAGTCGCAGTAGCTTGTAGTTAACTACACACTAAGATCTTTAACAAACGGTTGACTACTTACAAATATTAATTATACAAATCAACAACAAAAGCCTAGTAGCTTGGTTGAAACCCGCTTCCACACTTCGCCTTGAATCCTGCACAATCTATTAGGGTATGAGCATTCTAATGCCCAGTAGAGTACCGTCAAACCCCTCAAAGTCAGCTATCACAGTTAATCAAAGTGTCATGCATCAAACAACACAAGATATACAAATTATGCAATCATACCAGATGAATAAATTTGCATATGCGGTGATGCCAGGAACTCACTCCCTTCTAATCCCACTAATTCATATCCTAGGGCAACAAGCCTGCATGTCCCATACCATGCGTTTTACCACTATGGCTCTGAATACCCTAAAATATGAACTAGTGCCCATCCATCCCTTAACCAATTTTTCTTTTGTTTACGAATTTCTCAACTTTCACTTATCATTAGAGGCCCTGCTCCCATCACCTCAATATATTCAAGCTCTGCTCCCGTCACCTGAATATATTCCACATTTAATTTACTTAGATATATCTAAGGCCTTCTCCCACCCCTTAGATATACCTCAAACGACACACACACACCCCAAACACCACTGTCTTCATGATGCACATGTAATGCAGCGCAAACATCATTTATCTCTGCTGAATAATAATATAGATAATAACAAGAATATTCCAGGCTTAATCACATGCATAATAATATTCACTCAACGTCAAATAGTATTCACCAAGCAACGCAACAATAATATTCATATTTATAGTACTATATATAATCACCAAGATTAAAAGTGACATAGCCCAATCATCTGGAAATCAGGAAACCCTACCTCATGTCCAGCTAGCTTAACCTTGTGCGGTTTCGTCCGCGAAAGTACGTAGAGTAGAACACCTAGTTAAGATAATTTATTGATTCAAATTCATTGGAAATAAGGAAACAAATTTGAGTGTCCTATTAGCGCACGTAGACCTAAAACCCCATAAAACACTTGACAAGTTGTTTGACCCGATTGTTACTCCCTTAACCTCACATCCAAGGAAGCATAGAACCAAGCATTAAGGAAAAACTAATCTATTCCCCTCCTATAATAGGTCTACTCTTTGGGATGTTTAAAATCAGGTGGTTCGGCTCTAGACTCATAAAGAAAATTTAAAACATCAATTTAAAACTAAAATTTCAGTTTTGCTAAACATTTGGGTTGGAACACGTTAACTTTGAAAATTGACTAAATATTGAGTTCAAATCAAAATAATGTAAAACTTTCCAGATCACAACTAGACATAGAAACATTAAAGATGTCAAAATTTGATAAAAATTAGGGTTAAGGAAGCATGTCAAAATAGAAACCAAAACAGACTAGGCTGCATAACGTTCTTTTTTTTTTTCTTCAAGTTTGTACACTTTATTTTGAAAAATCACCAAAATTACAATTTACAACCAAATTGGATAAAACCTTCCAGATTTGAAGAAAATACGAGAAAGTAAAACATACTAAAATTTCATGAAAATCCAAGTTTAGGAAGTTTTCAAACACTTACTTCAAAACAGGGTATGCAGCAGAATCATAACAATTCTAGCAGGATAGTCTCTACTTTGAAATTTCACAAACATCAATTTAAATTCAGATGGCACAAAACCAACTTTGATATAACCCTTGAGATATTCATTTTGATGTAACAAAATCCCAAAATGAAATTGGAACAAAAATCACATCGAAATAATCTAGAACTTCACAAAAACACACTTCGAAAGATATATATACTTGAGGCATTCTAACCACACTTGGTTTAAAACTAGTACTCAAAGAGACAATAAAAAGAAGAGCTTCAAGCCTTCAAAGAATCATTTACTTGAGATGATAGTGGCTAATTGGAGCAATTGAATGATAAGGAACAAGCCATGTGAGAGAAAGTACACATCAAAAACAAGAAATTCAACATAATCAATTGAACAAGTTTTGTTCACACCAATTTTCAGATAGTTATAATGGTTGCATTTGGATGATCTTTGGATATGTTATAAAGAGGAGAATTTGGAGTAACTATCATGAAGAAACCATAGTGTTTTGAGTTTTTGATATGAGTGTTTTGGACTGAAAACGAGGGAAGGAACTAAGGTTGAAGACTATAAACAAGTTCCACTCTAAACGTTCCCAAGGTGGCTATAGAAGTGCGATCAATCTAACATTTTGATATGTTATAATAGACAGCCTTTCAAACAACTTTGATGAAGGAACCAAAGTCATTTGAGTACAGGAAATCAGAGAAACAAACTGAAACCGAGCATACTGCTGTGAAATCAGGAAATGGTAAACTTATTGTGATCATACCAACGTTTCAGAGCCTATACTAGTCGGATTGAGTTGAAATTTGAGGATGTTAGAGGAATCACGTAAATGAACAACTTTTATGAAGAAAGTTTTCTCATTTGAGCTTCCAAAATTTGAGTTCTCTGCTGCTCCAAGGAAGTGACGAATTTTGGATTTTGAAGAGGAACAAAAGAAGAATAAGGATGAAACTAAAGTGAATGAGGAAGAAAGGGATGTTACAATGAATGATGAGGATAAGAGTAAATTCATGATTGAAGAGCCTTAATTAGACTAGGTGAGTCATCCATTTAGAAGAGGGTGATAATACAATGAATGGGAAGAAGAGATTGAGAAGAATCTTAGGCTAGACTAGCTAGGTGACTCACTCACTATAGGTTTACAACTCATCCCAAAATCAGATTTTGAAGAGAATGTAAGTGGGAAGGGGGGAAGAATGAAGGAGGGAAGAAATGCTTGGCTTACCCGTTGCCTCCTTCTTCTTCTTTTTTTTCTTTTTTTTTTTCCTACAAGGGTATTTTGGTAATGTTTGTCCAACTTGAAATTAAACACACTTAATTTAATAATCTCAATCCAAAATCACTTGATAAAATACCCATAATCATTCTCCATCATTATATTGTTTTTCACTAAAATATGAAAATCCACCTTGAATTTTTCGGGGTATTACACTACAATTGTTCTTCACAAAATAAGAACCACAACACAAATATTCTCACTGAATGGGCTACCATCAAAGAAAGATGAGAAGATGTCAAATGAGTCGTACGTGACCACCATAGCCATTTCAACCATGGTTTTCATACGTAACTCACATCAAAATTGAACTGAATCGGAATATAAACCTACACTTCTTTCTCAAAAAAATAAAACCATAACTAGAATTACAAAATCAAGAAATTCTGTGGAAAAAATTAAAATAATAGATCATAAGTAAAGATTGCTCTGGGAAGGCCATTCGTTTTCCAAGAAAAATAGATGCAGCCAACTGTGCTCACTATTTGTTAATTTGGCTCAGATGTTTTGATTCATATTTCATACTTGAGAGATTGGGTTTATGATATGAAAGTAGTACCATAGTTGCATGATGAAATCTTGGGAATTTGCAAGAACTGAATTTCATATGGGAAGAGGAGAGATTGTGAGGTTGGAAAGGAGAGCGTGCTAGGATGCTGAAAAAAAATGATGAAGGAAGAAGACCACGTTAACTCAAGTTAGTTCAAATGGGATATTTATTTTCTAAAATAAAAATTGTGAGCTATTTGGGTTTTGTGTGTGATGTGTCAAGATTTCAGTCCCTTGTATGAAATTTTAATGAGGTGGCGCGCATAGAAGAAAAGTAAAGCAAATCATGATAGAGAAAATCTAAGCAGAGGATTCAGATCCAACTTAAGGTGGTATCGGATTTACCCTTTAATACCATAAACAAATTACTCCTACATTTAAGCATGTTTGATAGGGGTGGGCATCAAAATCAGTGAATTGAACCGAACTAAATTGAGCCAAAAAAAAAAAACTATTAATAAAAATATGTGTTGACCAGAATAGTCAACATAGGTTCAAAAACTAAATTGGACCAATTTCGGTTCCACTTTATTTCATGAAAAAACCAATTGAAGCCAAACCGAACCAACTGCATTATATATATATTTAGAGAGAGAGAGAGAGAGAGAGAGAGAGAGAGCTTATGTTGAGGGAACCCTTAAATAAGCTTATTTAAGTGACACCCTTGTAGGGCCCACTCCACATTGTATTTCACTAATCCAAACCATCTTTTTTTGTAGATATTCATTCAAAGATCATCTCTACAAAAAATCACTTGAATCCGATATCATTTGACCACTCAATTAAATTATTGAAATTTATGTTCTTTCTTGAAGCACCGTGTTCATTGATTTTGTTGGTCTCAATTAGATGCCTTAATGATTTTCAATTTACATGATTTTTTGCAAAGATGATATGTAAAAAATAAATGGTTTGGATCGTTGAAAAAAAATTTCGTAGGGGGGACCCTAAATGGTGTTCCTCAAATTTATTTGAGGGATCCCTCAATAGAATCCAATCCTTTAGGCCCAACCTACCCTCCAACCATTTTGGTAGCCCAAGTCCAAAGCCCACTAAACTCCCCAAGCAGTTGTCTGCCACTATTCTTTCTAAGGCTGGGTTCAGTTCGGTAACCGAATTGATAGCCAGAAATTTCCTACTGAATTTACGGTTGTCTGAATGCTACAAGAGAAACCGCCACCGACATCGACATCGTCGGTTTGCCGGTTGTCGGTTGAACCAATGGTTTCGGTCAGAACCGTTCGCTGACGACAAAACCAGGAGAGAGAGAGAGAGAGAGAGAGAGAGAGAGAGAGAGAGAGTGTGTGTGTGTGTGTGTGTGTGTGTGTGTGGTGTGTGTGTGTTCAAGAGCTAAATCTGTGCAGTGGCGACATCAAGGAAGAAGAGATGGTGTGTGGTGGCTGCAAATGCAAAGATAGGAGAAGGAGAAGATAAGAGAGAGAAAAGGATAAGAGAAGAAAGATCTGGGGAGGAAAAAAATAGGGAGAGCAGCTCTAGAGAAAGAAGTGCTAGAATTGAAACCCTAATTTTTTTTTTTATTCTTCTATGAAGCTTTTAGATATCTTGGTTATACTTATATTTCACAACAAAGTGATTAGTCGGGTAGTAGAAGCAATTCTTTCCAATAAGAACGCTGAGGGTTCGAGTCCCCTATACAGTTTGGTTTGGTTTGGTTTGCCTACTGAAATCGAAAATCAAGTGAAAATAACCGAATTGGTCAGTCATGTTCGACCTGATTCGGTGGATTTGGCAGTTTATCAGTCTAAAATTTCTTCCCTCTCTCTCTCTCTCTCTCTCTCTCTTCCTTCCCTTTTCTTTTCTCCCTCTCTATCACTTTCCTTCTCTCATTTTCTTCTTCTTTCTCTCCTCTCTTTTTTTTTCTCTCCTTTTCTTCTTCTTTCTATTCATTACTTGACTATCATAAACTCCACATATACTACAATTGAATTTTATATGGATTTTAATCAAATTTGTTAGAATCTTGTCATAAAATTTGATAGGTTTCTATAAACTTCTATAAATTTAAAATAGTGGTGAGCCATCATGTTTGATGTTGGTGATGGGGATAGGGATGGTAGAGGCATTAATGATGGTGTGGATAGTGGTTATAATGATCATGTCAAGTAGCGGTGGCGGCAATAATGGTGGAAGGTGTGGTACTGATGGGCATGGGAAGGTGGTGATGATGGTGGTAGATGTCATGGTGGTGATAGCTATTACAATATGATGGTAGTAGAGGTGGTAAGGGTGATGGTGGCAGTGGTGGTGGTGGTGGTGGCGATGGTGGTTGATAGGTTCAAAAATATATTCTTTTATTCACCCTTCTTACTTAGTTTTTTAAGGAGAATTTGCTTTAAAGAAGACTTATTACTTTATTTTCTCCATTTTCAGCTTTCCGAAGCACTTAATTGGTTCTGAGTGGAAATATGACTTTTTAGTGGAATTTATGTGCAAGACCAATTGGATAGTGAAGCTAAGACATTGAATATGCCTATGTAATGTTAAAGAATTTTTGGAGAAGCCAATCAGAGAAGTATTTCAAGACAAGGTGCAGCTTAAGGTGAAATTCGGAAGCATCTACGTTACTGTGCCAAAAATGATATTTGGAGGCCTTTCCGATTGGTCTTTGAGATGGGCTACATATAGTTGGAAAGATAGGACATAGAGCTTCAAGGTACATATCTGTCCAAAATTTATTGAGAGGAAGAACGAGCCCAAAACGTGTCTACAAACAGACTGCAGTGAAGTAATTGTTAAACAGGGACAGCAGCTATACAATCAAGGAATATTAATATTTTTTATACCTGCGAATTGGCAACAGGGCCTTAGTCCATTGGAAAGATCATCTTCTGGGCTTCAATTTAGTGTGGTCAAAGTTTTCATTTGGAGTTGGAAAGACCAAGTTGTGATGCTCACAATGTTGCTTGGTCATGCATGAGCTATGCATGCATTATGCTTGTTAATGGATGATTTGATTCATCCACAAAAGAAGGAAGTGAAATGCCAAACTAAAAGCCAATTCTTCCCACTTCCTTGTTTTGTGGATGAATCAAATGATCCATTAACAAGCATAATGCATGCATAGCTCATGGATGACCAAGCAATCTTGTAAGCATCACAACTTGGGCTTCCCAACTCGAAATGAAGACTTTGACCACACTAAATTGAAGCCCAGAAGATTATCTTTCCAACGGACTAAGGCCCTATTGTCAATTCTCAATGAAAGCTATCAAAAATATTAATATTCCTTGACTGCACAGCTGATTGCCCGGTTTGACAATTACTTCACTTTAGTCTTCTTGTAAGAATGTTTTGGGCTCATTCCTCCTCTCAATAAATTCTGGACAAATATGTACCTTGAAGCTCTATGTCCTACATTTCCAACCCTATGTATCCCATCTCAAGGACAAATAAGAAAGGCCTCCAAATATCATTTGTGGCACAGTAACGCAGATGCTTCCGAATTTCACCTTAAGCTGCCTTGTCTTGAAATACTGCTATGATTGGCTGCTCCAAAAATTCTAGATAAATTATAGAGGCATATTCAATGTCTTAGCTTCACTCTCCAATTGGCCTTGCATATAAATTCCACCCAAAAGTTGTATTTCCACTTAAAACCGATTAAGTGCTCTGAAAAGTTGAAAATAGATAAAATAAATTAATAAGTCTTCTTTAAAGCAATTTCTCCTACAAAAACTAAGTAAGACTGGTGGATGAATGAATATATTTATGAACCTATTAGTGGTGGTGGTGGTTTTGGTGATGGTAATGACCATGGCAAGGTGGTGGTGGTGGTAACATGGTGGCAGAAGTGGTGGTGGTGAAAGTCATAACAAGATGGTTGTAGGAGAGCTGGTGAAATCATATCTTGAGAAGAACCAATATATCTATCAAAATCTCTAAGGGGAAGTAAAGATTTGTGATGGCCTAGAATTAGTCTAGGATCAATCAAAATCCACCACTTTTTGTATTTCCTTTAAAGTCAAAGATATTTTTTTAATACACTCAAACTTTTACGAAGTCTTTTAAAGTCATGATTGAATACATTCAAATTTGAATGGACTTTAAAAAGTCTAGATTGAATGCACCCATAATTTTATAGACTTCTATAAAGTCGTGATTGAATACCCCTGGACTTTTGAACTTATTTAACATCTTTTAAAATCTTAAGTGAATACACTCCCCTAAGTATTATTTATTGACAATGACCTTTGTTATGGTTAGATTATTTCAATGACCTATATTTAATGAAATGTGGGTAATGCACAACCTCTAGATGTAGAGGCTCAAGAAATATTGAGTACTGGGCTTGGATTTGTGGACCAAATACCTAGAAAGGTGCAACAAATTACACATTGGCCTATTTATGAGAAAAGAAAAAAATGTTGTTTACCTCCTTTGGAGAGCTCCCGCGGCGAAAGGGATTAGTCACTACTGTCGGCGGTGGACACCCTTGGATCTCATCCAAAAAAAAAAGCCCATTTATCATCTATTGGTATTATTATTTAAGAGAATAAGTTTTTCAAACCTATTTTTAAGAGAAAAGCGATAATTGTATTCATAAATTAGACAAAAAGACCATAAACAATAAGGGCAAGTACAAATACCCATAAAGGGATAATTCATAGATGGAAGCATAGTAACCACACCGAATTAATCCAGATACATAGAAACACACTGGCAACATCAAGCGCACAAACTGTATCTCCAATAATAGCCACATAAGGCCTAAGAAATTTCAGTATAAAAGTGGCAAGCCTGAACAAGACATACATGAAACGGAGTGCCTAAAACTACCAATACAACTATGACTTTTAAACTCTCAAAAGTGGAAACTACAAGTAGAGACTACATGACAAACAAACACTCAACTCACAAAGAGTTGGTGCAATTATTACAACTCAAAAAACTATAAACACCCAACGCATGAAAGATTCCAACGATAGTAATACCACAAGAGCTGACAACAAAATCACCAGCACAACCAAATAGAAATCCAGCCAAAAAGCTGGTAAACAACCCTAAGAGAGAGGGGAGGAACAGGGAAGAGAGGAAGGGCGAAAGGGGAGGGAAGGGATGGGTAGAGAAGGAGAGGAAGGAAAAGGGGAGGGAAAGGTAGGTGATGAGAGGGGTGGGGAAGGAGGCCACCACACCCAAAGAGGGGCGGCGACTGGAGCTAAGTTCCTAAGGCTTTTTTTTTCTTTTTTTTTGAGAGAATTCCTTAGGATTTCATCTTTTCTGATATCCAATTATCAAGCTAGAAAACAAATCCAATAAGTTTTGTAAACCTTTGTAAGATAATACCTCCTATATCCATATTTTATCAATTTTCCCTTATTAAACACGCATAATAAGGGTACACAAGTTATTAGAATTTAGTTTGATAAAATAAAAGTATTTCCACAATTTTCTCACCACTCTTTTGCTCATCAATAATTTCCACCAATCTCGTTTTCTCTCCCATAACTACCACCACTTTCTTTCACTTTCTCCTCCATCAATAATTGCACTTCTAAATTATTTACTCAAATGGTACTCCAACTCTCTCTATTTTGACATCGACAATGTCGCAGGCCATCAGATTGGGAATCACTCATCTCCAATTAGGTGGGCAATGCCAAATCGGGTGAGAACCGCATCTATCAATGGGCCTTCAACTTTCAAGTGGTTTGTGGGTGGACTGAATCTTGGGTTGGCTTGATATTTGAGTAGTATCATCAACTTTCTCATCTTATTATTTATTTTCTTATGCTTGGTCAGAATGGGTTATAATCTTAAGATGATATACAGTACGTGAAGGCCCAAAACATATTCAGTGAGAAATCGAACATTACTTGTGGTATCAACCATTTATATCACGACACGTGGGAATCTCAGAATCATAAATGATTCTGAAAAAAGGTTTTGTGTCATCATGTCTTGCAGCAACTTTAGAGAAAAGATCTACACAAAATTCATAAAGAAGTAAGCATGGCAGCTTCGGTGGCCTCATCCCAACAGAGCTTTCTTGCCAACGCTCTCACACCACCAACCCACAAACCCAAAACCAAGATTCTCACTTCTGCGGCTAACACTACCATCTCATGCAAAAGAAGCTACTCATCAACAGATGACCACAAAGGCTATTCCAGGTACTAATCTAATAGGTTGGTTTCTTGAACTGGTTTTTTTCTTTTTCAAGCTTGATTCTTTTTGTGGTGATGGGTTTCTGAGATACCCTTGTGTGTAATATAGTGATGATGGATTTCTTAGAAAGAATGAGAACAAATTTGCGAAGTTGGCAATGGTGACACTGGCAGCTGGGGTGTTGACATTGAGCTCAGTTCATGATGCATCAGCTGCCAAGACTGGTGGTAGAGTTGGGGGCCAGGCCTTCCGGCCTTCGGCTCCTCCTCGGTCTTCATCCCCTAGGATCAACAATAATTCAAGGTACTAAGAAGTTTGAATTTGCTTGTTTCAACTCAATAATTGAAATGGATTGTTGGTTTGGGATAAAAGGTTACTTCCTGGTGTTGATTAGTAGACTGGTTGTTGTAGCATGGTTTAATGATGGGCTTGATGTTATTGGGAGTTCAATTGAACAAATTTGCATCTTTTTTTTTAGCTGGAAATGTCTACCCCAGAAAACATTTGTGCTAATTTTATAATAGCTAGTTTTGTATTCATAAGTTTATTTATGTATTGCTACTTTGTTTTATATTGTTCTTTTTCAAAGCAATATATAGAAGTTTCAAATTCTAGTGACCTTAAGCTATAGATCAATTAGGAAACAAGTTCTTTTTCTACTAGAGAATACAAGGGTTTCGATCGCTTCGTTGCTTCATTCAGACAACTTTTAACTGCTGGACTGAAGTATATATCCCTGTATCAGAAGGGCCTCCTCTTAATCTCTTCTAGTTCAGTTGTTTTTCTTTTTTTCCCAAATGAACAAATCTTTTTACTGTGAATATTGAATGAGTGGTATTGTTTGATTTTTTTAAGGTATTTTTCGTCGAATTTTTTTTGGTAATTTTTACACGTTCCTTCCTAGATCCGCCACTTGCTTGTTAGACAACCATGAACCTAGTACCTCTTGTAAACAAGGCTTCGATACCATGTTAGAGAACCAATAGATCCATTAGAGAATACGACAATAATGTATACCAAGCTTACAGGACCCTCACACGAGTTGTGGACGAATGTATGAGCACTCAATGTATGTCTCTTTAAGAAGACTTGTCTTCTCACATATTTTTTACTTCTCATACATGACTTATCTTCTATGGAACTATTGTTAGATTGATGAATGTCATGTGTAATGTGCTTTAAGTTTATTTCTAAAGAATGTTAATCTATGTTTCTTTTGTAGGACCAATATTTATATCAATCCTCCAGTAGCCCCACCTTTAGTTGGTGGTTATGGATACGGTTACGGAGTACCATTCTTTGGAGGCTGGGGTTGGTCGCCATTTTCATTTTTCGCCCCAGGTCCTAGTGTTGCCGTCGGCATTGGTGGTGGTTTCCAACTCTTAGTTTTCTTTGCGTTTCTTGGTGCTGCTGCTGCTGTTGCAAGGAGATTCACTGGATCAAGAGACGAAGACGAAGATGATGATTACTATTAACAGACAACTGAAGAATATATGCTTTGTTTTGGTGGCTACAAGACATTTTGAGTAGCCACCCTGTTTTATTGTAGAATAGCATTATGCAATGTAACATAGCTGTGCAAAGTTCCAGTACAAAAACATGCATTTAAATAATGTACCTGTGATCTAAGCATTTCACTAAGAGTAAAAGAAAGAGAGAGCGGAGAGGGTAGGGAACACTAGTTTTTGGTGGTGCGGGGAAAAAATCATCTCCTGAAGCTGGCGTATTGAGATGTTTTTCACTGGATCAAGAGACGAAGACGAAGATGATGATTACTATTAACAGACAACTGAAGAATATATGCTTTGTTTTGGTGGCTACAAGACATTTTGAGTAGCCACCCTGTTTTATTGTAGAATAGCATTATGCAATGTAACATAGCTGTGCAAAGTTCCAGTACAAAAACATGCAATTAAATAATGTACCTGTGATCTAAGCATTTCACTAAGAGTAAAAGAAAGAGAGAGAGGAGAGGGTAGGGAACACTAGTTTTTGGTGGTGCGGGGAAAAAATCATCTCCGGAAGCTGGTGTATTGAGATGTTTAGCGAGCAGGAGATGGAGGGGAGGGGAGGGGAGCAAGGAGAGGAGACGAAGATGAAACATTACAAAGTTAATATTTGAATTTTTTTATACAAACGATATTAGGGAAGAGGGAAATCTAATTATGTTTAACCATGAGTGTATTTGATTTTAATTAATTAACTTAATATCAAATAATTAGTCAATGAATGGACTTGGCTAATCAAGGCAGTTCGCAAGGGAGGCATAATCTCTACAAGTGGAAAACAAGTTATATAAGACTTGCAATGTTTTTTCGTGTAGGTTACAAAGAAGCTTGCAATGTAATGAGGAACCATATATTTTCAGGCGTTGATGAGTATAATTCAATGAAAACTGGCCGAACAATTTTTCCATTCTCTGCATCATACATTCACAATAGATTTACTTTTGATGGTATATATCATTCTATCAACTGAACAGCTGCAATAACGGGTATTTTTTCCCTCAGTTTTTGTGTTAGAGCAACACGAACTGTCATGACCCCGGCTGCTGGTCCACTTAACCGAACTTTGACGACGTAGTCATCGATCTGTACAAGCTCCAGGATCCCACCTCCTGTGCCAGCAAGATATGGTCTAATCTCAGAAAGAACCTGAAAATGAATGTAGCTCCATCTAGTAAAGTAGAGCACTCATTATGTATGAGGTTGTCATAATTACATGAAATGACGAAAGTTTATCGAAACCCCTAACTGGAAATGAATTTATTATGTCACATAGATATTTAAGGAAGCAATGAGCTTGCATTTCATATAATGAAATAAGTAATAAAAGGGTTAAGGAGATAACCAAAGTCAGTCTCTTCAACATGTTCTCTACTCTACTAGATTAGCTAGTTTGTGGGTAAGGAGGCACTAAGGCTTCATTGAAACTGAGAATTGTACAAAGTTGATCGAAAAATTGTTGCTTTTATAATCACCAGCTGTTGGTACTAAGACAGTACTAAATGAGAAAACGCGGATTAAAGAAAGAAAAAAAAACAAAGATGTTCAAGATGAATTCCAAAATCAAATATTTTCTAGTACATTTGTATAAGCTGTAAAAATTACACTGCAGTTTCCAAGTTCCATTCTTAGTACAGGAACTTGCAAAGTTGTGACTGTTGATGAGGGTTTTCTCTCTCTCCATAATAGCAGCAAAATGGAGTTTTTTGAGATTTATAATTCATTCTGCAATATTTCTTATTCACCAGCAGTTGGAGAGCAGTGCCTCCCTTGATCATAAAAATAATCAATTTCATTTAGCACAAAATAGACCTCAATTTATCACTTAAAGTGTTCCTATAATTTCATTTCGACATGGAAATTGGTTAAGAGTAATGATATCATTTAACTTCAGACTAATTACTTGAGACATATCAGCACTATGACATTAGAATGTAAAACAATTTCATAGAACTAATGTGTAAATTAAATAAATAAATTTTATTTAGTTGGAGATGATGATTTCTCTAACCTTTTCTACATTTTCCTCATTTAGCTCAAGACCCGTCTCTCTGTCCAGAATCTGTTCTACTTCCATAATCTCAGGTATTTTATCTCGCAGGCGGGTCTCAATTCCCATCTTTAGTGTCATTGTTGAGCTTGGACATGACCCACAAGCTCCTTGCAGTTTTAATACCACAACAAGGCCATCTATCTCATGTAGTGCCACATTCCCACCATCAGCCATCAAGCCAGGTCGTACCTCATCCAAGACCTTCTCTACATTTTCTTCGGTTAACGGAAGGACGCAGTATGGTGAAACAACATACCCTGCATTGTTAAGAAATCAAAAGAAGTAAAATCAAAATCACAATCCTATATGAAAACTCATTTAATTAGATCCCAATTTGATGTGAACAAGAGATGGATGCCATCACTTGCATCAAATCTGATGGGCAAACAAATACGTTCACAGAAAAATTTCTAGTGAGACATATGACAGCATTACAGATACAGGAGAGAAGTAAGGATTGTTGTCTCAATTGTGATGAAGAAATGCAAGGCAAGACATCGTTGTAAGAAACTATTCACAATCACATAGTGTGAACAATTCCTTCCCTTTTAACGTTGCCCTTGTTTTGTCAAGGGTTTTATTTGGAGACCCATTTTCTTGTTCCATGGACTTACCCCCGTCCTCTCCCTCCAAGCATGGTGCAATCATGAACAGTTACTTTGACATTTGTCTAGGCCTGTAGTTTTCATCACAATCAAAACAAAGACCCTTACTTCCCTGTCCTGCATCTGCGCCGTTGTCAGTTGCCTAACTGACATAACAGCATGATGACTCATAATTGCTGCTAATAACAAACCCAAAATGAAAGGAAGACTTCATAGACTAAACACACCTACAAAAACTTCTAAACTGTCCCAAAGACATATTCAACCTACTTCTATACATGCACATGTAACAGAGGAGGATTTAAATTAATAAGTGGAAAAAGCATTTCAAACAAATTCCCAAATGAGAGCAAGAGCTTTATTCTCTATCATTTTACTTTTGCAACTTAAATGTTCCTCCTGGTAATATATACAAATACTAAATTTAAATCCCATGATTTTGAATGCTTGAATCAAATGCGGCTATTAAACTTTACTGAAGCACCATTATTTGTTGGAGAAATGAGGTGGAGAACAGAGTGTTAAAACCTAAATGTTATGTTTGATGCTGTAACTCCCATGAAAGAAGCCTTATCTGATTCTAGTAATGATACATAGTGCTAATTCAATTGCTTCTGAAGAATCTTGAATTATTAATGAGATGAAAGGTAAACCAACCACACCAGTTGGTAGGACATTTCTAAAGAGTTGCCAACATTGTATTTGTTATTTAAATAGATAAGGGTAAATTCATTCCTATAATTGAAGCTAAAGTTAAATATGTCAAAGTAGATCCTAATGTTTTCACATTTGCCATGTGACCACCATTGAGCCGACGTGGCCCCATTTGACCCATCTAAGTTTATGCGACCATAGTTGGATATTTTGAGCACGAAATAAGTTTCATTTGAATTCTACTCTAAAAATGGCTAAAGTAGTGGCCACATAAACTTAAAATGGATCAACGGCAGCCACGTGGATATCATTTGATATCCATCCCAAAAGCTTAAGGTATTGGGATGCAGACATAATTATTTTTTATTTTAAACTCTCCCTCACATGTAAGTTTCTCTTCACCGTTAGAACCAACACATGGAATTTGACTTAATTCTAAGGATGTAATAGCAAGTTTAACTCAGGATCTCCTACTATGTTACCAAATAATGTGATTAATTTTGTTCGTTTACCACTATTCTCAAAAGTTGAAGTTTTTAGGATGCGGGCAAACAATTGTTTTATAGTAGGTATAATGAATAGAACAACAAACTAGCTATTAGTCTAATGGTATTTCTCTTTCCAATGTTGGAAGATCTCCGAAGTTCGAATCTCCCTTCCCCATTGATTAAAACAACGTTTAATCAATAGACTTAACTGTAGTGAAAAACATGAATAGTTAATACATACATTGATCAAATTGAAACTTTAGAAGCTAAATTACATTTTGATTCAAATTATAAGGGTGGAAGGGGTAATTGCCTCATAAACAAGACAAGAATAGAAATTGATAAATTCTCACAGATACCTGCTTGTTTTCTTCGAGCAAGATTGTAATCAAACCCAAGAAAGTGTCTGCTACAGAATTGACCTCTGATAAAAGAAGCTTGCTTTGAAGAAAATCCACAGGCAATTGAAGTGGAATTCTAAAAGAAAAAATAAATTCCAAAAGTAATAAATAAGCTAAAAAGCAAAACCCCATCACCAAAAGTACAGAAAATGAAAATGAGTGTAAAACTGAGTAGCACCTTGAAGAGTGATAGATGAGAAGTTGAAAGCAGTTCAGATGATGATGAGAGAGATGGGTTGAACAGAGCAGTGGTTGCTGGTGTTGTTGTTGGCTTGAGACCTTGGGTTTGGGCTGAGAATGCACCCACCATTGAATGAGAGTGTGGCACTGACTAGGCCAATTGTGCCAAGTGGGAGGAGCTTTGTGTTTCTCTCTTCTCTAAAGTAAACCCAGAAACAATTCTTTTTGAGTTTTTTTGTTGTTGTTTTTGTTTGTGTTTTGTGCTGGCTGGAGAAAGTAATGGTGGGAATTTTGATAGGAAGCATAATTTGATTGGCTGCTGATAGTAGACAAGTGCAAATTCTGTTGTTGCAGATTCTGTGGATAGGAATTTGAGCTGTATTGCTACATTTTTCATGAACCTTATGTGGACAAGGACAACTTTCAGTCAAGAAAAGAAAAGGCAAAAATAATGGGCAGCCCAGATAATGAGGTACTTCTGCTGGGTTTGGGCTCAAGTTTATAGCTCTTATATTGGGCCAGATCATTCCCTTAATGCAATTCTCTCTTTATGGTTTGGGTTTTATTGAGTTTGTATGTGGGGTGGTTTGGGTTTGATGGAGTTAATAGGGGTGTTTTGGTTTGATGTGGTGTCTCTTGTTTTCTTGTTTGGCGCTTTGCTGTTTTGGTGCTTATATTTTGTGATGTGAGAGTATTAATATTTGAGTTACACATCGGTTCAAGGTTTAAAAGTTTGAAAATTGGTATGAAATTGTATTTTTATATTTGGTAAGTACATACTTGAAAACGTAATACTTAACACATTAGTATGAACTTTCCATGTAAGAGCGAATTTCATACCCACATGAGATTTTCATACCATTTTTCTCCCATTTGCAATTTTCCCTCCACCTGGGAAAACATTTCATACACTTTCTTGGAACTACATGTTCTACATTTCATATAATATTGTGCAAAGCAAACATGTTAATGGGAAAAAAAAATATATATGTATTTTCTCATCCTCTCATTGTTCCCGGATATTGTAATGAGAACAGGGACGGACTCAATCATAGGCTAACTTGGGCTATAATTTAGGTGGCTTTTATTATTTTTCAGCCCAAAGTCACATATAGCCCACCCTACAGCATGTCCCACTTCATGCGTCAGCCCTTCATCAAGTTCAATTTTCTTCGTGGGTCATATTTTATTGGTGGAATCTTACAATTTTATTTTCTCAATTTGTTGTTACTGAAATTTGGGGATTTTTTAAGGTTCATGAAGTATAAATTAGGGATTTTCAATTTAGTGTTATGAATTATCAATTAGGTTTTTGTTTTCTTATTAGGTTTTGTAAGTAAGGTAAATTTAGCCCATTCTATTTTGAAATCTTGGATCCGTCCCTGAATGAGAATCTTTCATTTCCATCTCCCCTAAAAAATTTGAACAAAAAATCTTTTTTAATCAAATGAAAACTATGTTGCTAGATCAAATAGTCATGCACCAAATCGCCATCAAATTGGTCATGCATTACCCATCTAACACATGGACACCCTCACCCTCCATTGTCCAAAATTTTATATATAATATTCCTAAACGTACAGATCCCCTTGGAGCAATGCTATCAGGCTGGAGATCCTTGTCTGTTCCCTTCCACAATTCTTAATGCAAACCTGCCAATATATGGGTCCTTTCTTCCATGTGATTATGAAAACACACACACACCAAACAATGCAAGTTAATATAAATGCCAGAGTCCAAAAAGACAACTGAAGGGGAAAAAGAAAAAGGAAATGTATTTGTGAATGCCAATCTGTTCAAATGATGATCTTGCTTTCAAAACTTTGTTGTGAGAATAAAAAATGTTGACATCAATAATTGAGGAGCAAGGATAAACAAGAAAGAGATGAAATAATATGAGCATTACAACAACGTGGGATGAGAAGATATCATAGGAAAATGAGAGAACGTATTGGATCCAGAGTAGATAAGCCTTGGCCCGAAACTAGAGAGATTCCTTTGCTCCTTTTTAAAACCCAATCTTCTCTCTCTCTCTCTCTCTCTCTCTCTCTTTTTTAATATTTGTTTTGATTATTTGTTGAGAAGTCATCCCAGAATCTGATGCATTGAATGTGAGCGCTAGCTGAACTGGGGGCAAGAGATTTTTTTATTATTTAATTTTTATGTGAAGATCAGAACATGAGCTAAAAGACATTACTGTTTAAAGAATGAAGCTTATCAGAATCTTTCCTTCCAGAGGGACAATATTTTTCATTTTCTAATTCTCTTATATAAGTTAGGTCACGGGTGGCAAAGTATGAAGAAGATGTGTGATGATGTCATTGATTTTATTTTATTTTATTTTATTCCCAAACTCAAGGGTGTAAAACTATGATAATAATGCCCAAGCCAACAAAAAGAAATTTCAAATTTTCAATTATCAAATTATATGAATTACGATATTTCAATACGTTTATACGTTTTTTTTCTCTATCAACTAGAGCTTCAAACTTCAAATAAATTTTATATATATATATTTGAGATTTTCTATTTAAATTCCGCATTTCTCTTTGTTAATCCCAATGCTTAAATCATTAAGCTGTAAGTTTTATTATTGTGTAAAAAGACAAAAAAGGTCATCCAACTTAATAATTAACACTAGTACATCTATACACACACCCCACCACTCTTCATATTAAGTTTTAGAAAAATACAAACTCCTCTACATCCTATTGCCATATTACTCTTATCTTTTAAAGACATAGAAAATTGACGAGCCTACCTCTTTAAATATGCGTGGGAGTTGATGGAAAGGCTTGTTGATTATCAACTCAACAATACCCAAGTGTTGGAATTCCAATTCTTGGAGAGACAAAGAAAATTGTGGGGTTTAAATAGAAAATCTCTTTTATTTCTTTTTTTTTTTTCAGTTTGGGGTGTATTTAAGGGTAGTTTGGGAAGATAGTGGGGTTTTCTTAGAAATTGTGAAAATTTAAATTAAAAGATGGGGTGAACTTAGAACATGGGGTGAACTAAGAGAAGTGTGGGGTTTAAATAGAAAATCTCTATATATTTTTTTAAACGAACTGTAACAGCTTAAAGCTAAACCTATCATAAGCATCAATGTTTTTTTAGAAGAAGATTTTATTCATAAACCAAGAAGGCATATAAAGATTGGCACGAATACAGTGGCCTTGTTAAAACCTTCATAGGAAAACCACATGGGATAAACACGAGTAGGAAAGAGTACTACACATGTCATGGACTAATAGGAGAGTCCGACCCAAGCCACAATGGACTGCTACAAAAACAGAAAAACAAAAACCCCATCTAGACACCAACACAGTAAACCCACCGGAGAGAACTGCAACACATTCCAACTATCAAAAGAAACTTTCTGTGCGAACCCTAGCGGTGGAAAACCCTAGGCTTTGAATCTTTTTTTTTCCATAGCTCTCCTCACGTGCGAGAGAGCATCAAAAAATGTTTTGTACTAGTGTCACACTTGTATAAGCAGTTGCATTTGTACAATGTACGAATCTTTTGCTGCAAAAATGGAAATGATATATTCTCTTTGTTCTTTTAAACAAATTCTCTTTTTGAGGGAGATGAGATTAATAGAAGTCAAGGAAAGATACCTATGGAATTCAATGAATCCATAATGTTCCTCAAGAGTCATGATCGAATTGAGGTTGCTCCCACTTGCGTGATTTGATTACAGAAAAAAGGTGGTCGAACAAATCAACAAATGAAATTTGTTCGGTAAAATTAATATATTTTTGTTTCGAAATTAAGCATTCATGAGTGATGACATGAAAGAATTGACGATTGAAGAATCAAACAATTTAGTCCCCCCAACAGGTCAAATCACAAAGTGACCATTAGATCTTACCCACTTGGAAAGAAAAAACGACATGATAAGCTGATAACAAAACCCAAACAAATTACAAGGTTGGGTGAGTGACATGTGTCTATTTTGCCAACTATCCCACCCATCTCAATTCTCAGATATATCACCGTGGTCCATGACACGTTTATTAACATTTTATTTATAATTTTGTAATTTTGTAATTTAATTATCATCAAATTCTTAAACTTATTTGTTGTCACATACATGTCATGATAATATAAAAATTAATTGCCGAAAAAGTTGGTAAATCTATGGATCAAGACGAGACATATTTTGTTGCCATTGGCCACCACTACTATCATCCCCACCGTCAATTCCACCACTGCCACCACCACCACGGCCTCCGACACCCAGCGCCACCGCCACCACCCCCATCCCCAATGACTTGTATTTGTGATTTTGTTCCACAAGTGATGTTGTCCAATTAGTCTCAACCAATAGAAACATCTAAAATCTTCAAATCTGATTTATATGTGTTGAAAATTGAGACTTGGGGAATATCTACTAACAGTTGTTCACAGCTTGAAAACTTCAAGATATATAGATAAAGAAAATGACCTCTGAGTGAGATTCCCTTGGCAACATGTCATAAGTTGTGTAATAATTTTGACATGTATTCGAGTTGGTACAACACAACAAACAAGGCCTCTTTCGATGTTATATCTTCCCTTTGGAAAAAAATAGTCATGAATAATTTTGAGGTGTTTTATCTTCATTTGGCCACGTTCAAACTGGTTCCTTTATTACTGGTTTTTTTATTATTAAAAAAACATCGAATGAAACATTTTCACCTGTTATAATTTTAACTCATTTTATCACTCTCTCGCTATTTGAAATAACTCCAAAACTTTAGACTTACGGACTTACTTAGTTAATTTTACCGACAATCACATTGCTAACTAACTCTGATAAGAAGCTTTAGCAAGTCATGCTAATAAAATTGAAGCTCAAAGAGTTTAAAAAATAAAATTTCAGGGGCATAACAGCAAGCTCACTTAACCAACAATAACTTAATTAGTAGTTAACCAACTGTGACTTAAAAACTTAACCACTCAAACTATACACCAGAGCTTAATTAGGGAATGACTCACTTCTAGTTCATGAATCATGATTTTGGCCTTAACATTTCTCTCGATCACATCTCAATCACATTTCTTCGATAACACATCTCATTTTTCTCGATCATCGCATTTCTTCGATTACACCAGATCCAACAAAGATTGTGCTTGTTTGAGAAAATGAGTGACAAGTGCCCCAATCACTTCCACTCTCGTAAATAGATATTCTAATTAGTCACGATTATCATTTGTGCCCTCTTGTTAAAAAAAATTAAATAAATGAATTGCCTCCATTATAAAAACATTCACAGTTTTCAAGGACTTGTGGATATGCAATAGTAGCATGTGCTGAATAGTTATATATGAGTCTAAAAACTAAAAGTTAGGCAGCTTAGCTCGAACAACAAACCCATGAATTGGGATTGTTGGAGCCAAAGAACCCAAAAAATTAAAAAACAATTGGAGGAGGAGAATCTAATCTTGTTTTTGCCTGCGCGTTAAGAAGAGTGAGCAGAGAAAGTTAGGGTGTATGTTGCTGCCCTGCTGGTAACCAAAATGGGAGGTATTTAAATGGCAAAGTGCAAAGACCACAAGGGAGGATCGATAAGGGTGAGGAGGTGGTGGGGCCCAGCAGATTACGGCTTGTGCCTCAAATAGGGTACAACGCGTGCTTGTTCCAGGCAATCCATATCAAACAACTTCAAGATGCCATCACCATCACCATCACTTTTTTTCTTTATCTTCTTTGTTGTGTCTGCTGTACAACTAGATAAGGGTTCATGCATGAGAAGAAGAAATATGATTCATAGGAACCATCCCTCACCTTCCTTTCAGTGGCAAAGCTAGAACTGTAAAGTTAAGGGGCCGAAGTAGAAATACAAGTATGTAAAATATTTAAATATTCAATAATTACATGTTTAAAACTAAATATTTATAATTTAGTCATGTCTAATTTGATTTTAGAGAAAACTATAACTTAAATTATAAGTTGTTTATTACAAATTCTATATGTTATATATAATATAATATAGGAGAGATAAAAATATGGGGGGGCCAGAGTCACTACAAGCCTAGAAGTGGCTCTGTCACTGCTTCCTTTAAAATTCACCATTTATATGCATAATTAGTCCATCTATCATCAAGTTAATATAAGCACTCAAGTTATTATCATGGTGTATATATTTTTGAGGGAGATGAGATTAATAGAAGTCAAGGAAAGATACCTATGGAATTCAATGAATCCATAATGTTCCTCAAGAGTCATGATCGAATTGAGGTTGCTCCCACTTGCGTGATTTGATTACAGAAAAAAGGTGGTCGAACAAATCAACAAATGAAATTTGTTCGGTAAAATTAATATATTTTTGTTTCGAAATTAAGCATTCATGAGTGATGACATGAAAGAATTGACGATTGAAGAATCAAACAATTTAGTCCCCCCAACAGGTCAAATCACAAAGTGACCATTAGATCTTACCCACTTGGAAAGAAAAAACGACATGATAAGCTGATAACAAAACCCAAACAAATTACAAGGTTGGGTGAGTGACATGTGTCTATTTTGCCAACTATCCCACCCATCTCAATTCTCAGATATATCACCGTGGTCCATGACACGTTTATTAACATTTTATTTATAATTTTGTAATTTTGTAATTTAATTATCATCAAATTCTTAAACTTATTTGTTGTCACATACATGTCATGATAATATAAAAATTAATTGCCGAAAAAGTTGGTAAATCTATGGATCAAGACGAGACATATTTTGTTGCCATTGGCCACCACTACTATCATCCCCACCGTCAATTCCACCACTGCCACCACCACCACGGCCTCCGACACCCAGCGCCACCGCCACCACCCCCATCCCCAATGACTTGTATTTGTGATTTTGTTCCACAAGTGATGTTGTCCAATTAGTCTCAACCAATAGAAACATCTAAAATCTTCAAATCTGATTTATATGTGTTGAAAATTGAGACTTGGGGAATATCTACTAACAGTTGTTCACAGCTTGAAAACTTCAAGATATATAGATAAAGAAAATGACCTCTGAGTGAGATTCCCTTGGCAACATGTCATAAGTTGTGTAATAATTTTGACATGTATTCGAGTTGGTACAACACAACAAACAAGGCCTCTTTCGATGTTATATCTTCCCTTTGGAAAAAAATAGTCATGAATAATTTTGAGGTGTTTTATCTTCATTTGGCCACGTTCAAACTGGTTCCTTTATTACTGGTTTTTTTATTATTAAAAAAACATCGAATGAAACATTTTCACCTGTTATAATTTTAACTCATTTTATCACTCTCTCGCTATTTGAAATAACTCCAAAACTTTAGACTTACAGACTTACTTAGTTAATTTTACCGACAATCACATTGCTAACTAACTCTGATAAGAAGCTTTAGCAAGTCATGCTAATAAAATTGAAGCTCAAAGAGTTTAAAAAATAAAATTTCAGGGGCATAACAGCAAGCTCACTTAACCAACAATAACTTAATTAGTAGTTAACCAACTGTGACTTAAAAACTTAACCACTCAAACTATACACCAGAGCTTAATTAGGGAATGACTCACTTCTAGTTCATGAATCATGATTTTGGCCTTAACATTTCTCTCGATCACATCTCAATCACATTTCTTCGATAACACATCTCATTTTTCTCGATCATCGCATTTCTTCGATTACACCAGATCCAACAAAGATTGTGCTTGTTTGAGAAAATGAGTGACAAGTGCCCCAATCACTTCCACTCTCGTAAATAGATATTCTAATTAGTCACGATTATCATTTGTGCCCTCTTGTTAAAAAAAATTAAATAAATGAATTGCCTCCATTATAAAAACATTCACAGTTTTCAAGGACTTGTGGATATGCAATAGTAGCATGTGCTGAATAGTTATATATGAGTCTAAAAACTAAAAGTTAGGCAGCTTAGCTCGAACAACAAACCCATGAATTGGGATTGTTGGAGCCAAAGAACCCAAAAAATTAAAAAACAATTGGAGGAGGAGAATCTAATCTTGTTTTTGCCTGCGCGTTAAGAAGAGTGAGCAGAGAAAGTTAGGGTGTATGTTGCTGCCCTGCTGGTAACCAAAATGGGAGGTATTTAAATGGCAAAGTGCAAAGACCACAAGGAAGGATCGATAAGGGTGAGGAGGTGGTGGGGCCCAGCAGATTACGGCTTGTGCCTCAAATAGGGTACAACGCGTGCTTGTTCCAGGCAATCCATATCAAACAACTTCAAGATGCCATCACCATCACCATCACTTTTTTTCTTTATCTTCTTTGTTGTGTCTGCTGTACAACTAGATAAGGGTTCATGCATGAGAAGAAGAAATATGATTCATAGGAACCATCCCTCACCTTCCTTTCAGTGGCAAAGCTAGAACTGTAAAGTTAAGGGGCCGAAGTAGAAATACAAGTATGTAAAATATTTAAATATTCAATAATTACATGTTTAAAACTAAATATTTATAATTTAGTCATGTCTAATTTGATTTTAGAGAAAACTATAACTTAAATTATAAGTTGTTTATTACAAATTCTATATGTTATATATAATATAATATAGGAGAGATAAAAATATGGGGGGGCCATAGTCACTACAAGCCTAGAAGTGGCTCTGTCACTGCTTCCTTTAAAATTCACCATTTATATGCATAATTAGTCCATCTATCATCAAGTTAATATAAGCACTCAAGTTATTATCATGGTGTATATAGTCACGACTTAAGAAAGCGCACGACACCTCGACGCTATAAAGTCCAAATTGATCCAGTAATTTATCAATTTTAAGACTCAACATGCCAACTTAGAGTGTTTTTATTTTTTCTAAAGTGGTCAATCAACAATTGTTAATAGCTCGAAATGTATTTTTCGATTTTGGACATGGCTCGGAATGTATTTTTCGAATTTTGGAACATATATTAATTCAAGCTTTTTTTTGGTCGAAGATATATTAATTCAAGCTTCAGCACAGCCTGATCCAACTTGTCTTGATCCCAAGCTTAGCTCTAGCCCGATAGATTTGAGTGAAGTGAAGATTGAGCATTTTGAAATAGTACATGCGTATTTGTTGTTTTTCTTTGTACGTACTAAAGCCAAGATTCTACAGGTTTAAGTCAATACAGAATAAATTGTCCACTTTTGCAATAGGAGTTGCCATTTTCGTGGGTCTGCATGCTGTGATTCTGTGGCCATAATAAAAGAATCAAGAGCCCCACTATCAGCCAAGAATTTGATTTCCCAAAATGAAAATTCGTATCACGATCATGGACGTTGATTTAGTACTACCCATGGAGCTTTCTCCAACCTAAGATCAACTAAGTGGACCAATACGCATTACGGTTCTCAATCAATCAAATTATCTTTAACAATGTGCTCAATGGACCACCAACTCAAATGTGTTCAGCCAGTGACGGATTCAGAAATCTTACCTCATAGGGTTATAGTGTAAAAGTTCCAAATTTTTTTTAAATTAAAAAAAATTAGAAATGAAAGGAAATGGAGAATTCAGCGCAAACACAAGGGGTTTCAAACCCCTACCACTTTCACCCCTCTCCCACACCTTATCCACCATGTTATAGACAACTTTGTAATTATATGCTACACCATTTGATATTTATATTTAGATTGTATATATATAAACCTAATTGGAGCTTTACGGTGAAGAGAATGTCACAAGGAGTTCATATGAATTTATGTTGTATTTTTCTAATTATTAATTTATTTATTGTGAATTTTAGATAATTTTATGGGATTTTAGTATGAAATATTGGCTAAGTATGAAAAATTGTATAAGAAAACTTAATATAATTTTTGGCGGCTTTTATTCCTTACACATCAAATAAGAAAACTTGATTTTATGGGATTTTAGTATGAAGTATATATTGACTTAATGAGCCATCATTTTTGGCCTAAATAGTATTTTGCACTAAAGCCAATTTTTCATATTTTGATTTGGTGGGAATTTGATTTTTTAGTATTTTTATTTGAATCCAAATGGGATACTTCCTTATTTACATTGTAAACTTAAGTAAATGGAGTAATATAAAAATAAATGTAAGTAAAAGGCCAAAAACATTTACTTAAATGCTGAAAATGGAAATAGGGTAAGCTCCGATGGAAAATAAAAATAAAATTTGGAAACACAAATTAGGCCCACTTCAGCCTGGCCTAATAGGCCAAACCCGTCGTTTTGCCCAGCGTCTCCTTCTTCCTCGTACAGCAGCCATTTCGTTCAGGCCAAACAGAAAACAGGTGGAGGGCATACATGGGGTCGCACCGTCAGCTTAAGGGGACCTTTAAGCTTATTTTCATGGAGTCCATGGATTTGACCCCACTAACTCCACTGTGCGTCTGTTCGTGTGTACGACTAGTATATTCTTAATGTTGTCCGTTAAATGCCCTTAATCTCTAAACAAAGTAACATTCGAGAATTCATCTTATCCTTAAAAGGAAAATTCTTAAATCCGTCACGAGAACAAAGTGCAATCGATATCTAATGAACAACATTAATCCATGTATATATCGGAGAAACTAAAAATCAGGATGGGGTTTGGGTTCATTCCCTTCATCACAGTGTTCACGTCCGCATTCACCGACAAAACAACTGACATGACATTTGAGGGAGAGTAGTGCTGCAAGTCAAGTTAATTGGATTCTTTCTTAATAATAATCAAATTTGTTAGCAACCAATGAGCCCTGAAATGTGTACACAGTCAGGGCTTCATGCGAAAGGGACTAGATTCCCAATATATACAAATTATAGAGCTACTCAGCTAGCTAGGAATTAGGAAATGACGCTATCGTCTCCAAGAAAAATGGAAATAGAATACTATATCCTCTCTCTCTCTCTCTCTCTCTCTCTCTCTCATAGGTCTTAGAATTTATTTTTATTTAAAATGCGATGATATTATGTGTCATGTGGATGGTTCACGTGGCCAACCCAAAACCGCCCATATATGATGCATGTAGCCGTCCCAGGTTGGATTTTTTTTTACAAATTAATAGTTTACCAAAAATATATTAATTATTTATTGTTTGGTATCCATTTGATTACGCGGTAATTTTATTGATTGTTTAAGAAACTTTGTAGGACTACGGACCAAGCAGAGAATGAACAACAATCACTGCATTGTAAGCTTACAGATCAAATACACCGGTACATAAAAGCATAAAACTATTTAAAATATAAGTAAAAGTTATTCTCCTTGGGGAAGCATCCGGGCATGAGATATTCTCCATCGAGTTCTGAGTTTATCTCTCATCAAATAGTATAACCATGTCATGTTGTTTAGTTGTCAATTAGGTTATAATTATATACATATGATTTTAGAAATTTTCTGTGCAAAGACCTCTTCTCTTTAAGGATGCGTTGAGAAAAACCTCAATCTACTTATAGTTTTCCTCAATTTTAATCCTATACTAAAAACTGTTTTACGAGTAATTGACAATAACGAAACAAAACGTACATTACAAGAGAAGGCAATTTCGCAACCAAAAAAACAAAGACAAGAGAAGGCGTGCTCACATCCAAATCCACATATTATTATATATATAGATTAATATCAAGATTAAATTAAAACTTAAAAGAAAAAGAGTCTTGACTTACATACCAGGGGTCTTAGGTTTGAAAATCAATAACATCATAGTAGTATGTGTAAAACCCTTTCTCCCTTATAATTTAGACTATCGCTTGTATTTACAATTAAAAAAACTTAAAAGAAAAATTATGTATTTCATTAATGTCCTCCTGACTTCTTCTCAAGGCATGAGACATGTTGTGATATTTATCACAGAATCAGAACTTGTAGTTGAAGGTGCCTCTTGGGATTTTTAAGTGCTTGGAACAGCTATGTTTTTGGCCCTTCCATCTTTTTGCTGAAAGTGATGTGTGCCAAGTTCCCCTTTCCTCCATCTCTTATCACCACTAATCTCTATCTATATGGTTTTAATTTCTTATCACACTCATTCAAACATTGGTCCATTATTTTTTAGATTAATCTCTTAGTTAGATAAGTAAAAGTACAGATATCTTTAGGCCATGCCATCTATTTCTTACTTTTAAAGGAATGAATAAGACTTGATTATTATTATTTTCTTAATTTAATGATGGGTTCACAAGGAGAGATGGGCATTGGTTACTTATGGTGGTGTTTAGGTTACACTTAACATCATGGATTTAGTTTCTTAATCCTTTCTGCACCACTGAGAATTACCCTTTATTAGTACTGTGCATGGATATGGTTTTCTGGTTTTGATTGTGACTATAAGATTAGATTGTTTTCTACTCTATCATTTCCTACTTAATGAATCCAAAAATTTAATTTGGAACTATGGTTAGCTGGTGTAATTAATTCAGTTTATGGTCCCATACACAATGCATGAACTCAGATGCAACCTTAAACCAAGGGTGTTCATGGTAGCTGCCAATACCTGTTTAACTAGGATAGTCTCCACAAAATATTTTTTATTTTCTGTTTAGATTTAATAATTTATCCTGCCTTGTTTTTTTTGAAGAAAAAAGAATTATGTGGTGTGCTGTTACTACCACTTGGCTCATGTCAGTGAAGATGTAAATGTTTGAACTTAAATTTAGTAGTTGTATGGGTTAGCTTTGATGATAACCATCTGTTGGACGACCTCAAAAATTCAAGTTTACGGTAATATGAAGATTAATACACGCGTCAAAGAAGAAAATTTACAGCTCTTGCCGGAGAAGAAAGTTTACAGTAATTATGAAATACAATTATAAAACTCCAGCATTTGTGCAATCTAGAAAATCTGAATTGCAACCCTGGACTAGATATGGTGTCTTAGTACGGAGAAAATAATCGAACAGAGATCTTCGAATTTCTGTAACAAAATAAGACATATAAGATGGTGTTGTTCTGGGAAGGAAGCACCAGCTTTCCATCAAAGTTCATGCAAATCTTGATGTTCTGTAAGACTTTGTCTGGAATATCTTGTTCACTGGCCTACCTTGGCCCATGTATTAGGCTTGTCATTTGGTTTTATTTTATATATCACTCTTATGTGGGCCCCACAAATTTGATCTTCCTCCATGTTACAATTGAATGCATCACAAGTATGTACAAGTACAAATTCAATATATAATTAAAATACAGCAGCATCAAACAACACTATGTATGATTAATTAATATTTAACAGATTAACAGCACTCTCTGTCTCTCTGTCTCTCTCTCTCGCTCTCTCTCATACACTCTCTCTCTCTCTCGCTTTCTCTCATACACTCTCTCTCTCTCTCTCGCTTTCTCTCATACACTCTCTCTCTCTCTCTCTCTCTCTCTCTGTCTGTAAATATGAATATTGTGCACACCAAGGCATTGGTATAGTCTTACTTTTTTCCATGCCTCCTAACTTCACAGCCTGTCAAACCTGAATTATTAACATGACCATGAACATGATTAACAGTTTTTTAATTTAGTGAGAGGAGTGAGAAAGGGGAGGTTGTTGCTTTGTTGTTTCCCTAAATTAAAGTATAGTGATCAGTGAGCCTGGGAAAAATTAATATTGGCCTGCCTTGCCCTGCCAAAGAGATTTGCTGGTGTAGAGGTGTCCAGGAATCTTCTCCCAGTTCACACCAGGACTACTAGGCTTCTAAATTATTGCTAGCTGCACTTCTTAGATTGCTCCGTCCACTCCAATTAGTACGGAAGATCAATGACTGATGATATTGATGGATGCTTACAATAAGCCAATTTTCTCTGTACTAATTGGGATTTGGTTTGCCAATCATAACAGCTTATGGATGAGGCTGGTTTTGGCATGAAGAAGCAAAGTTTTCAATGAGCCTCATGCTAGAGAATCTCCACCTCTGCTGTTTCTGCTTCAGGTACCAAACCTGAACTGTGTACAGAAAGTTTGCAAGGTTTAATTACAATATGGTAATGAACCCATGATGCTGATTTTCTTGCTTTTTATTTTTTTATTTTTTTTTTATGTTTTTGCCATTTTTGGAAGTTCTGCTCTTCTGGGAACTCACAATTCTTGATTATTAGTTAGTTTTCTGTACATGAATAGAGATATCTCTATTTGCCAAAACATTTGAAGGTGAAAGAGATCCCTTTTATTTTATTTTTTTTTATTTTTTATTTTTCTAAAGATAGACAAATCTCTGTGTCTCTCCCTGAGTATCATTTATAGTTGACTGATATTTATTTCATGCATTTTAGCTTTATTTTGTTCATTCTGTGACTTGTGATCTCCATGAAATAATTATATGCCTCTTGTCTAATTTCACCATGTGGATTTAGCATAGAGGCTTAGCTTCAAAAGAAACAGGAAGAAGTGGACACTTCATGAGAGCAATTTCATCAAAATGAAGCCTTAACTGTTATGGCCAGTGATGACAACAGCAGAAATGTACTAACAAATCAAAATAGGGTAAACCAACCACATTCCATATTTGGTCTCACTATTGCCCACATCCCATTTTCTTTTTGTTCCTACTATGTTTGGCAACTTTCCGACTACACTTTCGGGCCTCCTGAGACACAATTCTGAGCCATTCCTTTTGTTCATCCTTCGTTCGACACCTTGAAACTTGCTGTTTTGTTTCATGTAGCAAACTAATCCTATTCCTAAATGCGGCCTGCATTTGCACACCAAAAGGGGAACCAATAAGATCATGGAGCAAAATGTAGTATATAAAGCAAAGTGTCAGTGAATTTGAGAGATGACTTCCACTACCTAGATGGGTTAGAACTAGGAATTGGATTTGAAGATAATTCAAAAATGGCCAGATTTTTTCAATTATTCCTTGGTGCTTAGATGTAGTAGGATTGGTAGACTTGGTGTCCAACTAGACTATGTTTCCACCATCACTTAGTGCCTTTATATATCACACCTACTCCACTGAAGCCAGTAAATGTTTTTTTTCTTTCTGATTTTTTGCTTTGTTTTGTCCATGAAATTTTACATTATAATTAGTATCCTAAAATGATACTCATTATCTGTCAAAATTGAAAACAAATGACAGCCCAATGTGGTAGCTCTCACTATACAATAGCAACAGTTCTTTGTGTTTCCTCAAAATATATGTTTCTCTGTAGTTACCAAATTTTTTTTACTGGCATATTACTTCAGGCATGGGAACCAAAATTGAATACGCCATCAATATATTAGGAACCTCAGAAAATAGCAGCAGCTTAACTGTGCATCGCGTGGATGACTGGGAGTATTTTCAGAAAAGTGGGCTGAAGGAGAAGTATAAGAAGGCTAGAACCGAGGACAAAATTCGGAACTCGATGGACAGGATGCTTGACAAGCACAACATAGATACCATAAAAAAGACAATGCAGATGCATGAAGATACCTTTAAACACCAGGTATGAGGAATATTAAGTTTCTGTGCTCCACTTTAAGATAATTGTATGTTGAATCAGGTTGATCTATGTTCCATGAAGCATGAACTCTTTTGAGTTTCATGGAAAGTAGCTTCTCCATGTAAATAATATCTGTACAGCTGGGAAGTCCCTGTTGCAGATCTCAGGCTTATTGGTTCACCAACATCATCAACTTCTCATTTAACCCCTTAAGTAAATGATGACAGTGACCAATTTTAAGTGAAACCAACAATATCTTGCTGGATAAGCAAATCAGTCAAATTATTCCAATACACAATTCAAAGACACCCTTTTTGCTTATTAGATCCCAAGTCTTGTACTTGTCCAATCAGATTGTTTTTCATGTCTAATTAATTCAGTACTTTGAAACTGATGACAGCCATGCTAACCGAAAACCAAATATTGCAGATTCGAGAGCTACACCGACTGTACAGTGTACAAAAGATGCTAATGGATGAACTGAAAAAAGAGATGAAACGAAACAGATTTCGGGGGCCGATGACTAGTAGTGCAGATCACATTAACCATTCTCAGTTGATTAACTGGCAGCATTCAACAACTCAAGCTTCTTCTGGATATAATTTCCATCTTCAGAGGTTGAGAGATGATCCGATCTCTAGAGAGGGCAGTGGAAGTTGCTCCGGAGACACCCTGAGAATGTCAAGGGGATTTGACCTTGAAAGGCCTGCCGAGGAAGACATGTCAACAGGAGTCAGTGCAATTGACCAAGAACAAGCAGGGCCAAGCTCTCACATGGCCTTCAAAAGTAAAAATATGAGTATAGCTGGCTGTGATGAAGATAGTGAAGTGGAGCTTACATTAAGCATTGGAAGCAGCAAGAACAAGAAGAGATCAAAATCTTACCAGCCTCAGTTAGAATGTACTGAGCTGATCCATAAAGAAAAGGAACTTGATTCGCCTGCCTCATTCAAATCAGATAGAGGAGGAGACTGCAGTGATCCCACAACTCCCATGAGCAGCTCTAGTGCAACATTTGACCAGGAAAGAAAGCAGCCACATTGGCTTTTCCACGGGTTAAAGCTCAAATAGGACTAATACTTCAATTTGCGTGCACGTTTCTTGGCAAATCTACACGTTGTTCATTATTGAAATTCTAATTAAGTTGTCACCTTAATAAATGGACAATTGAGATACTATTCTCACGCATTACATCGGTGTAAATAGGACATTTGCAAACCTTTTTTTACTCCATCTTTCTGTGCATTGGTTCATTATCTTCTTCGCATCTATGCAAACAAAGAAAACGTTGCTTATTGAGAAGGGAAGTGGCCTCCACCCTGCTTGTCCAGAACAAGGTGAAGTTCCAACTATAAGAAGTTAGACATTTGACTGAATTTTCTTTTCCTTTTTTGGTCTGAGAATGAAAGAGAAACAATAATTCTAAAGTTTTATTTTTTTAGGTCAGATAATTCTAAAGTTCTTTGAAGCACATAAAAGTGATGATTATGACTAACTCACGGCAAGACTTTTTGTAAGTTATCGTAGTTACTTTTGAAAGAGATACATCACAGATAAGCCAACCAGAAATGTAGAAATGACAATAATTGAGCCTCTTGCAAGATATCAATTTTCTGTTAATCCAAGGTGGGACAAGTTAAGAACATGTTAAATTCCAATTTGTCACCTGGTATTTGTCTTTGACTGCTAATCCATATGATGCCTCTTTCTCAGTATATAAAAAGATGCATTGTTTTGTTGTTATTGCTCCTGTTTCCTTATGCATCGTAAGATTCATAGCCCCCCCCATTATCCAACAAAGGAGAGACAAGAGCAAATTATATATAAAAGCAATGTACCCTTTGGACTTAGAAGTTTATCTCTTAAATCACACTTTTTATATAGCTAATTCCTTGTCTTTATATTGGCTCCTTGGCCCCTTTCACCATGCTTGCTCTTGCGGAGTATTGAAGCATAGTTGCTTCCTATTCCTATTGAACCATTGAATATAACACCCCTCTACCATTAATAATGAAACATGGAGCACAGATTGTCTGTTGGTTTCTTCTTGATCCATCAAAATAAGTAGAAGATCTGCTTGGCCAGAGGTAACTGACGGTCTCTGGTTCGTATTTCTGTTGAACACAAGATTGTTTCTTTGTTACTTATGTTGCTGCATTCTAATGCTCCTTGCCTAAGTTCAAGATTGGTCAGCTTACATCTGTGAGAGATGGTAAAAACTAGTTTTTCCTTTCACATGGTTTGCTGGCCTTATTAGTTGAACATTGCGGTACCTTTTCTTCTTGCACAAGGAAGACTTCAGTATCTTCCACTTCCCAGACCAATCACCAACAGAACACTACCACAAAATGCATCTTCTATAATAGTATGATTGAAGTTAAATTACCCTTAATTGAAGTCTCCGACAGGTTTCAAGCGTTTTGCATTGTGCTTCTTCTAATCCCTCTCGTCACCCACGAAAAGCAAAAAGAAAAAGAATTTTGAGCTGTACAACCTTGTGTACTTCAATAAGTCCAAAAGAATTTTATCCTTGGTGGCATCTATCTTATGCCTATCCATGTATTTAGGTCCAGTTTAATATTGGGATGAGCTGTTAAATTGTTAATATTGATGCTTTAGAAAATATAATGGAAATAGACATACAAGATCTCTTGCAAATACTTCTCCCGTGGGTTCACAATTTGCGGCAAAGTAATTGAGTACGTAACAATCATTGTTTTTAATGAAAGGAATTAATGTTCATTGAAGCAAACACCATAGCCAACTGCAAATTTTCAATTCATATCCAGTGAACATCCCCTCTCATTAACAGATATAACTTGATTGAAAGTGCTGAAAGGAAACCGGGTTTTAGGTCCAATGATGAGGTGCCGGAGGAGGACGAGGGTCGAGGCAATATGGTGACAATGGTGAGGCCGTAACATGGTGATGTTTTTTTCTTTTCAAATTTTTCAAATGAATTTTTATTATAAAGTGAAAAACAATACAACTAGTAGAACTTAGACCCACAAGGGCACGCAGGCCCAAAAAAGTCCAAGTAATAAGCATTAACAGGAGAACTTAGACCCGCGATGTTATGTTAAATGGCTTTATATATATATATATATATACAGAAATTCTCTTATGCGGACATCATCATGCGGACGCCGTGTATTTTGTACTACCCATCTCTGTTTTCTTGCCTGTTTACAAATATATATATATATATATATATATATATATAATTAATAGATTATATATTTTTTTATTAAAAAAAAAACTTAATTACCCCTTAGGAAATATTTTTGCTCACTACTTTAACTCAAGATGTATCATCACCACCATTCTTAATACTTTACACGTGTCCATAGACATAACCATGGTTAATTTTTTACTTTGTATTTATAGAACCAAGACCATTTAATAAAATAAAGATTAATGATGTGACAGATTTCGTAATTATACAAAGAGTAACAGTGTGGCATATTTGGTGTCCCTATCGACACAATCCCTATCCCTATCCTATAGACAAAATGAGGGAATAAACCTGAAACCCATTTGGAAATATGATCTTTACAAATGATCTTTATAGTTTGCTTGCAGGTCGTGAAGAACGGAAATATGATCTTTACAGATTTAGAAGAAGCTAAGTTAAAAGAACATTAAATCAATGAAGCAAACCAGGATTGGTAATTGAGAATTTGAGAGTTTTTTTTTTTTTTTTTTGATGGATGCTAAGGTGAGCCCAAGCCCAGAAACAAACCTAAGGGCTCGTTTGGTACACAGGACTGCCTTGGCATGGACTATGCTTAGGGATTGTCTTGGCTTGGCTTGGCTTGGTCTAAGTTGGATAACACTTATCCTGCGTTTGGTGTACGCTTGGACTAGGACTAGATTTTTTATTTTTTTTCAAAACTATCTATGTATATGTATATATGTATAAATACATGTATTATGTATGTGTACATATGTATTTTATAATATATGTGACATGTATGTGTATATACATGTATGTGACATGTATGTGTATATTATAAATAATATAAACATATATATATATATATATATATATATATTTTATAATATATATACATGTATATACATGTATGTGTATATATATATATATATGTACATTATAGTATATGTGTAAGTAAGTTTAATAATAATAATATATGTTATTAATTTTACAATATAATATATGCATTTTATACATTGGTGAGCATTAGGACTAGCTAATCCTCCCTTTCCATATGGGATTAGTAGTCCCCTCCTAAGGAGATGTTTTTGGTGGGCCCGGTATTAGCAATCCCATCTAAGACTAGGATTAGATAAAACAAACATGGTACTAAATTTAGTCCAAGCCAGTCCAAGCCAATCCTGTGTACCAAACGAGCCCTAAGAGTCTAAGCAAGTAAGCTATGTTGAGGAGTTATATTTGGGGGTTCAATCCAGCAGTCCAATAATAACTCAGTATTTGATTAGACGGCTATTAAGGACCTCTCATTATTACCCCTCATTGTAGCCTCCCTGAAGCTGATATGGCCATGTCCTTTGCCGAACTCATGCCATCAATGCGACTCAAGGCTCATGTTAACCGATGTGATCACCGGTGAAAGCCCATGCTAAACTCATGGCTCATGTTAACCAATATGATCACCTGCACCACACAATAACTCCAGTTTTGAGCAATTGAGTCCTTGAAATTGTTGATGAGACTGAAAAGAGAGGATGATTAAATATCTTCAATAGGAACATGCTGATTGATATGTTTTCACTTTAACTATCCATATTTTACTAAAATTACAATTAAGATAATTGATTGATTTAGTCGCATTTAAATTTATTTTATTGACTATTCAATCAATCAGCTTAATTGTAGGAAAATAGAATAAGAGTAGATCAATCAATAGAACCCTGTCTTTGCTGTTGCAGGGGTTCCTTTCAACTTAATTAAAGTTGCAAGTGGTCATTGTCTTGGCAGTTACCAACTGGTGTTTAAACTCATTTAATTATTTTGTAATTATAATGTTCAAGATTGTGATGAAAGCTCCATTGATGAAGAAAATGCAGACCGCAAAGAGATTATTATTATTATTTTTATACAATCTGGGGGGAGGATTCGAAGAGAGAACCTCGAGTGCAGGTAAACATTCTTAATCACTTAAGCTAGCAACAAGAGATGATTTTTAAGATATATATAGCAAAAATAGGCTTGCATGGGGCATGAGAAATGGGATATCACAGTCCACTAGTTGTTCAATATAATTCCAGTCAGAACAATCATTCAGAGAAACAGGTTTGATAAAGAAGTGAATGAGGATGGTCATTCATATATTTTTCTCAAGATATTTATTTGCATACTCCCTCCTATATAATATATATAATTAATTATCAATTTATCATCCGACTGATTCTCTTCAAACTTGGATGGCTCTAATGAGACCTGTTCCAAGTCTTCCAGTTTAATTCAACTGCTAGAATGTATTATTTGAGCAACTTGAACATTCCTTGCACAACTAAGCAGAGGTGTGCTAATTGTATTCGTATAGTCTTCGAATGAATGAAACTCAAACATCCTGACCATGCATCATACAAACAATTTATGATACTCCAAGAATTTACAAGTCATGAAAAAAATTAAATCATTATAAAAATAGCATGGATGTAAAATCCAGATGAAGCTATCCTAATGGTACTCCATTGTTCTAGTTTGGACGGGTGCAATCACTCCGAATTTCACCTTGATTTCCAGTCAGAACCCCAACTCTGCCTAACTTGGTCATGGCTTGCACAAAAGCCTGGTTAAAGGCTGCATTGCTTGATGCAAATGTGTTGATGGTGGCCTGTGATCTTGTATCTGTAAATAGTATCTGATCAGAGGTGAACAGACCCTTTCCTTGCTGAAGGTTCTGGAAGTAGACATTGTCAAATGTCCGAGGTGTGGTTGGGTCCATGTTAATGGCGATTCTCGGATCCACGTTAACGGGGCACATCTGTTTGAGCTGCAATGCGTATGCTGAATTCAGTGTCGGATCAATACGCTTTGCTGGGCTGAAGTTGTAGATTCGCTTCGAGAAGCGGCTGCAATGAGAGAACCCAAGTGTGTGTGCACCTACAAGAGCATACAAGTTAGAAAAACCTCTAGAAAATCCTCAAGAATGCGTGGATAATAGAAGTGCTCTCTCATGAGACGGCAGATTAACAGTTGGACAATATGACATGCCCAGATATTTTAGACCAAAACAATCGTAAACTTAAAAACCGTATGAATCGTAAGCTAATTATAAAAAAAGACTACCTGATAATGCGATCATGTCAGTTTGGGTGAGACCATGAGAGCTAAATATGGTGTTAAGCTGGTCAAGATTGAAAGTAGGGCCAGGAAGACGTCTTTGAACACTGGCAATAGTAGATATCCTTCCATCACGCCTCCCCAATTCAACTGTATAAGATGGTCCCCCAGCCTGCGTGAAACAACAAAACATAAAGGATTATTCGAATATATATATATAATTTACATAATGGTGGTAGTAGTTACAGACGTAACTTTATGTCGCAGTCATTGGCTGCTTAAATTCAAAAAGCTTCTTTGGCTTCTGTCCAACTTTGATGACAACAAAGATTAAAAAATAGAATTTCCATACCAACTTTACAACATCTCTAGTTGCCAGAGCAAGAATATCTGCGCATGAAACTTTGTTTCTGCAGTTAGGGTCACTATCAACCGCTGCCTTGGCTTTGATCACTGTGTCAAATCCATCTCCAGCGAGCGAAAGGTTATCGGGATGATCCTTCTCCGCCTGATTCGTCGGTGATTGAATCAACACCGAAGCATCACAACCCTGTAACAATAAATCCAGTACATTAAATTAAAATTAACCACACACCAACTTGGTTGGAAAGCTGATGAGCTAAAACAATTGTATCAAAACCGAAAGTTAGAATTCGAACGGGACTGACTACTAACCCGAACGAAGCAGTCGTGGAAGAAGAGTCTTAGAGTGGCTGGAGCAGTCACAAAGGTCTGCTGGAACTTGGTTTTGACAGCTGAGGTGACCAAGGACTCAACATTTGGACATGTGCCTTTGTAGAAATCTGTCCTAAGTTGAGCACAAGCTGTTCCAAGCAGAAAAGGGATGAGAAAAGCTGAGAGAACAATACAACTGCGAGCTTCCATGTTTCTTTCTTTAATTTGCTGTTGGTGCTTAATTTGCTGCCTATTTATACAATAATTCTATATGGTTGTACAAGATTGACATAAACAAAAGCATATAGGAAAAGTGGTGCTGTTAAAAATAAAGAACAGTGGTCCTTGGACCTTTGCTTAGACACCCTGGCAACTATATTATGTATATCTGGTTTCTTCTGAGGTTGGAGATAGGAGTTGAAGAGAGCTTACATTATTTTACGGCATGTTCTAGCACATGGAAAGTAGTTTACAGAAAATTGGTTAATAGGTTTCACAAAAATGATTGGACCCTAGGAAGAAACTTGGATAAATATTTCTTTAAGTCTTCAGGGTTTGTAGGATCATGACAGCCTAAAAATACATAGGCATTTAGACATCTAAAAGCAGACAACTAAAAGGACACCTTATTCATTTTAATTAATCTTGGAACAATTTGGATCTTTAGATAGGTGGCAATGTGACTACAAACATATATGCCACCTCAAATGCATGTTAATTCCCAACCACCCTCAAAATCCCTCGTCCTCATCCTCAAAATTGCCCATGAAAACAAATGAAAAGAAAAAAGAAAGTTATCATCAACTTCAGCACGGGCACACAACTGTTTATAAAAGTAAATTAGGATGATAATTTATTTATTTAAAGAGCTCCTAGCATGTCGTCTTGTTCTCATAATTATATGAGTTCAAGCCGTTAAATGTAGACAAATTATGTATTTTAGCATATACAAGATTGGGTTTCAGAAATATTTTGGGGGATGGGGAGAATAGTTTATAGTGGGTAAGGAGAGCACGTAGGCATATACATAACGTTCTTACATTGTCTAAAAGAGAAGCCGTTTATATTATTCAAATAAATTCTGTTTTTTTTTTTTAATACGAGCGATAGTCTATGTTTAGTCACTTGAAGAAATAGAAGCTAGTTCAACCAAAAATAAACAAGAGAGTAAAGATCTCAAGTTCACTCTATAAGCTTTCCAATATATATAATTTGATAGTGACATTTGCTTCTAGGAATGAACCTATAGAAATGTGAATACCCATTTCATTAAGAAAAAAATATTAAAGGAATGGATATTCCTATAAAATGTGCATTCCCCGAAGTAATAGATTTTTTCTAATTATATGACGTGTCAATTTTTAACAAAATAAATGCATCTAACAATAGAGTTTGAAACTGAGACAAAAAGGAAACATTAGAGTTTAAGACTTGTTAGAATTTCATGAGAAAGACAAGAATGTAGATTGAATATGAAAATTTATCCACAAAGCCAATTAAAAAAATGTTGAGATCCACTTGTTTGTTGGTGCCATTTTTAATTCCATATTTCAGTAATACCATGCAATTACTCTAAATCGCTTTCAGGGAAGAGGGTGGATTACTTGAGACTGACGATCGAACCCTTATACGTAGAGATGCTTCCTTAATACTCTAGGCCTTAGTCTAAAGTTGCTTTGTATTGGTTACTTCCTCTTTCAATAAAATTTTATTGGTTTCTTTAAAAAGGAAATTGCATTTTAGGCTGGCTGATTGATAGAGAAAGTGAAAATAACTTTTTTTTATTTTTATTTTTTATAAATGAAGTAAATAGTTCCGATATCAATTTGAGTAAAGTATCCCAAGTGGATTGATAATAATTTGAGTAATGCCATAAAATTAATAAAGTCAAATTTAGAAAAAGAAAAAAAAAGGGTCAATTATAGGCTACTAGTTGTGCTGCAATCGTTCTTAGATATCAATCAAATTATAAAATTTTGTTTTTATAACCCATAAAATGCTTGTTGACAAAAGCCTTAGTTACTCACGTCCAATTCTACCTATAATTAATTAATAGCCAAGGACAGTACAGCTAATATCCATACATAATAAAACACTATTTTTTTAATTTTATGTTTTTGGTCTGAATTAATAAAACAGTGTTTATCAGCATAATATCAAGCATAACGTGTAAGGCTATTATTCCATGACAATGGCTGGCAGCAATATAAATATATAATAATCAGATTCATTTCCTATCGTAGATAATACCGTCGTCTTTAGGATGTATGACCATTTTTGTTGACTTCATCTTAGTCCATGAAACATTAATCTTTCGAAGCTCACATGGTTGCACTGGTTATGTCAACTGTCATTTAGTTTGAAAAAGTAAAAGGCCAGACCAGAGGGACTCGGAGCTTGCGTCTCTAACTCGAATTTGATTGTTTGGTCAATTAACTCAAATCGGTGAAGTGCAAGTTTTACTAACCTTTTTCATTATTAGGCTGCGTTTGGTTGACCGAAAAATGAATTTGGGAATGGATATATTATGCAAGTAATCTTCTATCAATGTTGAGAAGTAGGACACCACCTTTGCTTACCACCAATGAGAAAAGAGGGAGATACATGAAAATACTGTTGAAGTTGACAGACATTTCATCAAGGAGAAACTCAAGGCAAAGATCATTGAGGTACCATTAGTTAAATCCGAAGAAGATCAACTTGTAGATGTCCTCACCAAAGCAGTCACATGCAGAGTATTTCATAGTTCACTTAGCAAGTTGGGCATTGATGACATACATGCTCCAACTTGAGGGGGAGTGCCAAATAAGCTGTACATTCCTAATTAGTCTAAGTCAACTATTTAATTCTACAAGATTATAAGCTCATAATTACATTCCTAGAATAGTTTCTTAGGCTCTGTCTATATATTCTTCCTATTGTTATACATTGGCATATCAAAGAAATATTATTTCACTCAATCTGAGATGGTATCAGAGCAGTCGATCATGACTGTCTCTTGACCTAATCCTAACAATTGCTTCTGCAGCAGCAGCCGTCATACAAACCCAACAAAACCTTCACTCCAAACATTCAGATAATTGTTCATGTCATTTAACAAGTAGACCACCAGCCCATATTCCATCTCACAAACGAATTTAATTTTACCTTCGCTTTAGTCAAATCAATTTTTTCTTTTATTCTCATCCTTTGCAAATCAATTTCCACCGTTCCTTTGCTTTCCCTCAGCCCAATTTTTTTATTTGTCTTTTTCTCATCACTTGTAATCCAATAATATCAAGGCCAACAATGATGGGTCAGCAAACACCAATCAATCCTTGGTGTCATGAGACTTCAACACTACCACACAAATTCTCACTTCGCAGAGTGACACCTCCAACTTCTTGGCAAGAATCAAACTAGATGAGAATAGTTATTCTCGATGGCGTCAAGTCATAGAGATGAAGATAGTTGGGCAAGAAAAGCATGGCCACTTGACCTGTGATATTGCCCAACCTGCATCCGTAAATTCCACATTTAATAAATGGCGTGCATCGGATTGCGCCCAACCTGCATCCGCAGATTCCACATTTAATAAATGGCGTGCATCGGATTGCCAAGTCAAGAGTTAGTTGTTCGACGCAATGCAACCTAATCAGGTTAAACGGTTTATCCGTTATGTCACAACAAAGAAAGTCTGGGATGCAATCAAGCGAACCTATTCAAATGGTGCTAATGAATCCAAGATTTATGACCTTCACAGAAGGTCATTCACAATGAAGCAGAATGGTGCATCAATTGCCAAATATTACAGTGAGGTCACTGAGATTTTTCAGGAGCTTGATCAATTAAGTCCAAGCAATATGGAGCATTTGAAAGACATTGAAACTAGACGCAAAGAGATTGATCGTCTCCGAGTTTACATATTTCTTGCATGTTTGGACTATAATTTCGATCAAATTCGAGGAGAGATTTTGAGGATGGAGCCTAAACTTGAACTTGAGGCAACATGTGCACATATTAAAAGAGAGAGTAACCGACAGGGAACCATGTCTGAAGCTGGGGTAACCTCAGACGCCATAGCCTTGGTTGCTGCCAAGTCCAAGCAATCTCAACAATCACAGTGCCAACCCTACTCGTAACTGGCCTCCAATGAAGTGTACCCAATGTGGTTTAGATAACCAAGCAATTAAGGCTGTTATGAGATTATTGGTTATCCAGACGGATGGGTTTCCAAAGAGCGATAGAAGGATTTGACCAAAGCCTCATTTGCATCTGTTGAGTCATCTCAAGAGACTACATCAGAACCTCCATAAGGTATATTTGGCTCCAAGGTTGGCCACCTCAGGTACCTCTTGCACATCTTCACTTACTTGTAATAGATAATGGATTATTGACATTGGCGCTACTGGTCACATGACATCTAGTTTTATTGAGTTGCACTCTACCAAACCATCAAACCAAACACATATTACCAATGCCAATGGAAACACCTCCCAAGTTATGGGAGAAGGGTCCTTATCCCTTACATCCTCATTAAGTCTTGATCATGTCTTAGTTGTCCCTTCACTCGACTATGACTTGTTATCTGTTTCTCAAATCATTGATTCCCTTAATTGTATCATGTGTTTTTTGCCATTGTATTGTTTGTTTCAGGATCTTCTCACTAGGGTCGTGATTGGATGTGGTACTAGGAGGGAAAGTTGTATTACATGGACTTGACAGAAGACAACATTAAGAGATTGAGTCACGCACATCATGTGCGAGGAGACGAGTCCATGAGGATGAAGAAAATTGGCTATGGCATAGACGATTAGGGCATGCATCTTTTGGTTATATGAAACTTTTATTTCCAGATTTGTTTTCCCATTTTATTGAATCAGACTTTCATTGTGAAACTTAGATTTTGGCAAAAAGCCATCGTATTTCTTACTCATTAAGAGTGAATAAAAGTTCTATGCCTTTCATGATTGTTCACTCTGATGTTTAGGGACCGTCCAAAGTTCCCACTATTAGTGGTTTTAAGTGGTTTTGACGTTTATTGATGATTGCACCCGGATGACTTGGGTTTTTCCCCTAAAGTAGAAAAGTGAAGCCACTGCAAAATTGAAGCAATTTCATCAATATGTTGCTACTCAGTTTGACAAGAAAATCACAAAACTTCAGTCTAATAATGGAGGAGAGTACGTCAACCATGACTTACATAATTTTATGAGCCAACATGGTATTGTTCATCAAACCACATGTGCCTATACACCACAACAAAATGGTGTCGCAGAGCGTAAGAATCGTCATCTCTTGGAAGTTGTTCGTGCCTCTTTATTTGAGGCTCGTATACCCCATCATTTTTCGGGGGAGGCTCTTTGTTGTGCTATTTACCTTATAAATAGAACATCATCCATCACTCTTTAATATCAAACTCCATTTCAGACATTGGCCACTCTCCTCACCATGTCGTTCACACCAAATCTCGAACCACGTCTTTTTGGGTGTGTTGCTTATGTTCATGTATATCCACATCAACATGGCAAGGTTGATCCGTGTGCATTACGTTGTGTCTTTGTGGGGTATGCAGACACTCAAAAGGGCTATAAGTGTTTCCATCCTCCCACTCAGACATTGCACGTTATAGCAAATGTGACTTTCCATGAGAATGAGTTCTATTACTCAGGTAGAGTTTTTGAGCAACCTCTGCAGGAGGGAGAGCTTTATCTTTGCAGAAGATACTCAAAATCAGATCATCCAAAGGTAAAGTATCCAAATGTAGATCGCCTGTCAGTAATAGAACCTGCCCAGTCTACATCAGTGTGACCCTTAACATCTAGATGGCCATGATGTGAGAACATCAATCCTCTTCCAGGAGCTAACTTCAAGTATCTTAGAATTCAATTTACAGCATCCATGTGGGCTTCACTTAGTGCATGCATGAACTGACTCACCACACTTACAGCATATGCTATATCAAGTCTAGTGTGTCCTAGATAGATTAACTTACGCACAAGGCATTGATATCTTTCTTTGCTGGTAGGTACATGATCAGGATATTCACCAAGCTGATGATTCAACTCCATTGGAGTGTCTGCTGGTTTACTGGCTAACATTCCAGTGTCAATCAAAATGTCAAAGATATATTTCCGTTGTGATAGAAATATTCCTTGTTTTGAATGAGCCACTTCGATGCCTAAGAAATATTTCAGAGCACCAAGATCTTTCATTTCAAACTCACTTGCCAAGTGGCGCTGTAATGTTGCCTTTTCCTCTGGGTCATTCCTCTAGGATGCATGATGGGGCCTAATACGGGCAACATGGTGTGTAAATTGAGAAAGTTTCTCTATGGATTGAAGCAATCACCTAGAGAATGGTTTGGAAAGTTCAACAAACACTACTACAAAAATTGAAATAGAAGACGGGGAAAAATTGTCGTCTTTTTCTTTTGAAAACCGTCGTTAAATCGACCGCCATCTTTTGAAGGTCAAAACTACAATGGTGATTCACCGTCGTCTATTATTTGTAAAGACGATGCTTTGACTCAAAACCGTCGTCTATTAATTGTAAAGACGACGGTTTTTCTGAAATAACCGTAGTCTGTAGATGTAAAGACGACAGTTTGTCTAATAGAACTGTCGTTTATTATATCCAAAGATGTCGGTTTATAATAAAAGTGTCGTTAATATCAGTAAAGATGATGGTTCTAAACTAAAACCGTCGTTAATTTTCAATAAAAATGATGGTTTTTACAATAAAATCGTCGTTGATTGTCCTTAAATTTGTCATCTAATAAGTTCCCACGTTGGTACAATTTAGTTTTTTTTTTTGTTTCCTTTGATTCTATACAACGATTTTAACTAGAAAAACAACTATAATGCTTTATTAATGAATATACACTCAAAAATTATTTCCTTCATAAAACTTGAAGCTTCAATAGTTATTACAAAATTAACCAATCTTTATTCCTACGACATACATACTTGCTACCAATTAAATATAAATATTTCAATTGATACATGGTAATTAAGTAGTACAATCTTCTCCTAACAAGACCTATATCTAGTACTCTTAATCCAAGCCTTCCTCTCATCCAAACATACAAATGAAGCACAATTGAAGTCTACTCCATCATCCCTGTAAATAAATCAAAATGACAGAAAAAAAAAAAAAAAAGCAAAGATTATAAACAAATAAAATTAGGTGAAATGATCAAGAAAGGCTAGGCGCTAGTATGACACCAAAGAATTGAGCGCTCATAGAGTATCTAAGAATCTTTACCTTCCCAGTTGCAAAAGCCACAACATTTCCAGATCCAACATTTGCAATTGCTTTCTTTATACTTGCTAGAAGGAACTACAGTGTGCCATCAATAATCAAGAATAATGAAGAGTTATATTCTGTCAATGGAAGAGATCATAAGTAAAAGAAGCAGTAAGAGAAGGTGGAAAATAAAGTATCATATCACGATCAGTGTAAAATGAAGTAGCTTGTCCCATTGATCCTGCTCTTCCCATCCTTCCAATCCGGTGTACATAATCTTCACACACCATTGATGAAGAAGGGAAAGAGAATGTCTTCTCCTCTGAACCATATAAGAGAACAGTCATAGAATCAATATAACCACAATAAAAAATCCTATAATATGACCAAAAAAACAAAATTCAAACATCTTAATCCTTCGTGAAGTACTTGCAAACTAGACAAAATTCAAACAGGAGGAAAAAAAACTTTAGACAGAAAAACAAAACAAAAATCTCAATCAACACTAGAAAAACAAAACAAAAAACACTATGCTACCTCCAGCCTTAAAGCTAGCAACTTTAAATGCAAAGTTAAACAAGATGCTACCTCCAGCCTTAAGAGGCGTGTCTGTACTATCCTTCTGTGGTGGCTCACTTGAGTAGAAAGGATTATCACGGGGTAATTGGCAGCGGAAAACCTTCACACTTCTGTGTAAAAAAAAAAACATTACATAATCAGACACAGAAACTAAAAACCCTTTGGTTATAGACAACATAGGAAGAACAATACCTTCTAGAAAGCTTGTCCTACTGGCATTTCCATTGTTCATGTTGATCCCGACGTAGACACAGCATTGACATACACATAAAAACAAACAATGTTAAATGAAATGCAAATTGCTTCTCCTCTGGTGCATATTCAAATACATCTAGTTTATGTAAACATGAAATAGAGCTTATGCTAAGTGATTAAGCATCATAAATTAGCTACATATGTCAAAAGACAAACGAGAGAAAGCAAGTCAACAAAAATCCACCAAGACCAGATGATCAACAAACTTAAGCAAACCATTGGGTGACAGTATTATCCCCTTTGATTAATATCAAATATAAACTTCTTAGCCAATTCTACATATTCTTCAATATAAATGGCAGACCAGGTAAAAAATATTAAAAAACTGAAGAAACAGAGAGAGAGAGAGAGAGAGAGAGAGAGAGAGAATACCCAAAAACTGAATACGTAGAAACTCCATCTCCCACAACTCTTTGACATTCCGTCTTTACCAGCGTAAAATCCTCCCCCTTCTTGCTCTGACTCGCCTGACTGCACACAATCTCAGGTCTCTCAACCTTCTCCTTAGGCCAATTCATGCTTCAGCATCATTGAGAGCGGAACCGTATGATGATTCTCATTCTTGTCGGACATTGTTCCAACACACCCAAACACCTCAACACAGTCTCAATATCCTCCTCCTCCTACAACCTCTAATCTTCCATCTCCGATTCTCAAACCAAATCCTGCAAAACAAAGCCACCAAAAATACACCCACGTAAATCAAACGCTGCGTTTCGTGCATTCTCCAATCTAATCATCGATCTCGTTAATCTAATAAGAAATCGTTGGCATCAGTGGCTAAAACGGCCACGACCACAATGAAATCAACGAGATCTTCAAACGAAACGACACTCACAAAAACGAATCAAGCGATTTTCATCATCTCAAATTTACCGAAGAACGGGTCGACGAAGAGAAGGCGAAGCCTGGAAGAGAAGAGACCAGTGGGCTCGAGGGAGGCCTCATGAAGGAGATCGCGAAGATTGTGGAGGTGATACTTTTGGCGACCTCAGTAACCTGGACTCAAGGGATATGGCGACCGCAGTGAATTGGATGGCGCAATGGAGATGATGTTTCAGGGTTGAGAAAGGGAGTAGAGAGAGAGAGAGAGGGTTTCTAAAGGTCGCGAGAGAGTGTGGTGAGAGTTGTTTTTTAGCGAATACTTAAGTGAACTTTTTGTCGAGCGCATTTTAAAGCACGATGGGGTTTATAAGTAACTGTCATAATTTTTGCCAGTGCCTTTTAAAACACGACGCTTTTTAATTTTACCGTCGTTAAATAGGTGTCGTAGTTTTCCATTTTTGTAGTAGTGAAATCAATGAAGAATTTCGGATACAAGCAAAGTAACTCAGTTCATACTCTTTTCTTGAAACATATGAAAGGTAAAGTCACTGCTCTTATTGTATATGTTGATGACATGGGAGTTACCAAATGGCCCAAAGGAAAAGGCAGCATTACAGTGCCACTTGGCAAGTGAGTTTGAAATAAACGATCTTGGTGCTCTAAAGTATTTCTCAGGCATTGAAGTGGCTCGTTCAGAACAAAAAATGTTTCTATCACAACGGAAATATATCCTTGACATTTTGACTGACATTGGAATGTTAACCAGTAAACAAGCAGATACTCCAATGGAGTTGAATTATCAGCTTGGTGAATATCCTGATCAGGTGCCCACCAACAAAGAAAGATATCAAAGCCTTGTGGGTAAGTTAATCTATCTAGGACACAATAAACCTAATATAGCATATGTTGGAAGTGTGATGAGTCAATTCATGCATGTACCAAGTGAAGCCACATGGATGCTATAAATCTAATTCTAAGATACTTGAAGTCAGCTCTTGGAAGAGGATTGATGTTCTCACGACATGACCATCTAAATGTTAAGGGTCACACTGATGCAGACTGGGCGGGTTCTGTTACTAACATGCGATCTACATCTGGATACTTTACCTTTGTAGGAGACAATCTAGTCTCTTGGCGAAGTAAAAAATAGAAAGTGGTGTCAAGATCAAGTGTTGAAGCAGAATATCGAGGTATGGCACATGGAGTATGGGTGCTTCTCCGGATAAGGAATTTATTGGGGGAATTGAGGTTCAAACCCAAACATGCCATGCAACTCAATTATGACTATAAAGCCGCAATAGACATCGCACATAATCCAGTGCAACATGATAGAACCAAGCATGTTGAAGTTGATAGACATTTCATCAAGGAGAAACTCCAGGCAAAGATCATTGAGGTACCATTTGTTAAATCCGAACATCAACTTGCAGATGTCCTCACCAAAGTAGTAACAGGCAGAGTATTTCACAGCTCACTTAGCAAGTTGGGCATTGACGACATACATGCTCCAACTTGAGGGGGAGTGTCAAATGAGTTATACATTCCTAATTAGTCTACGTCAACTATGCCCCTTTGAACCAAACATCTTTATTAACTCATAAACTTAATATTATCCATTTTATGAAAAAGGGTAATCTGCTGAATTGCCCCCTGAACTTGTACATAACTCTCAATTTACCACCTTACCTTTTTTTTTAGCGAATTAAGGGCTCAAATTAAAATTTATTATCAATGTTCCCCCCACCGTCAAAATTCGAACATTTCATCCATTATTCCGTCCATTTGACTCACGTTGACTCTTTTGTTAGGGTTATTTTCGTCATTCAGCGCGGATTCAATTACCAACCTCTCTCACACACTTCGCACATCGCTTTCACTTTGGTAGGGTTCGAAAGGGACTGAACTGAGGGCACGAAAGGGGGCAAAATCGAAGGTTGGAGAGGGACGAAATTGAGGGAATCTGAAAGCTTTTTCATAAAGCTTCTTTTGGGTCCGTTAATTTAACGCAACATGACTCTGGATGTGTTGCCTCTGCAGGTGCGGAACAGAGGGCCTCCTCCCAAATACAGTAAGTAAACGTTTTTCCCAAGTTGAAATTGTTTAAGCTTGTGTGGTCCTTTGGTCCTTTGGTCCTTGGTTTGTCGGTGCTTTTGACATTTTGTGGTGTTGGGTGATATGCCTTTTTGAATATGAAATACATGTGGTCCCAAAGCATTTGTGTTGTTTTGTCTGCATAATAGTCGGTGGATCTGAGTCAATTTCAAGTTTAGAATGGTAGTTGAGCAATAAGGATAAGTTGGTGTGATAAAGTAGTGCTTTTATATATAATTTTTTTTTTATAGGTGATCCAGGTTTGTTCTCCCTAGAAATTCACCATGGAGGTTATATTTCAAAGGGGAAGTATGTT
>NW_018921751.1:1312674-1350239 GCF_002207925.1 Prunus avium | reverse complement strand
ATGTGTATGTGTATGTGTATGTGTATGTTTAAGGGATTTTGGACAAGACTGTTTAGGGGATGTGTCTGTGTATTTTCAAGTGCTATTAATGTAATGACATGTGAATTCAAATGTTGTATATTTTGGTATTTGCAGTGCAGTTCATATCTTTGGTGTGCCAGTTACTATTTCAATTGTCAAAATGAGAGCTTGCATTTTCATTCAACAAAACAACTCATACATTGATTACATTGGTCACAACACTCGAAATGAAGCCAATTACACACCCTTTCTGACCTTTACAACAAGCCAATCACCTATCCCTTTCTAACTATTACAAAATGTCAATTACCCATCCCTTTCTAACCATTTCAAAATGCCAATTACCCATCCCTTTCTAACCCTTACAAAATGGCAACCACCCATCCCTTTCAAACCCTTACAAAATGCCAACTACCCATCCCTTTTTACAGCTGCTCATTAGTGCCTTTATCTTCATTCAAAATCAAGCATATAATAACCCCAAACATGCACAACGACACCCAAAACCATGGGTTTTTCAGCTTCGAATTCCCTTTCTTTTTTTCTGCTTCTAACTTGTTAATTCTCCTCAGCAGTCCTGGAATTATTTGCTTAGATCTATTGCACATAACAGGGTCACCCCACTCCCACATTTGACAACGATTCTGCAAAGACAGTTTTAAAACTTGGAAACTCAAAACTGCAAATTAGAAACCCAAACTTCAAAATTCAACTTACCCGCGCACAAACATAAAATCTTCGTCCTGGATGTGAAGAGGTCCAAGAAGTCTGAATTTTCGCAACCTTCCCACAGTTGCAGACCCGTGATGGCAACATCCATGAATTGCCGTCTTCGAACTCCGAACTCCCTCTGTGTGACCCATCAACGCTGCCGGGTAAGTTCGTCCTCATCTCTCTCTCTCTCTCTCTCTCTCTCTCTCTTTCTCTAGATAGATAGCTGGAAATCGCCAGAAACATGAACAAATGGAGGTGGAGCATGATGTATGTGGGAAGTGTGTGAAGGTTTGACTAGGTAAGGGTTTAATAGGCTGAAGATGACGAAAATAACCCTAAAAAAAAGGGTCAAAGTGAGTCAAATGGATGGAATAATGGATGAAATGTTCGAATTTTGACGGTGGGGGGAACATTGATAATAAATTTTAATTTGAACCCTTAATTCGCTAAAAAAAAAAGGTCAGGTGGTAAATTGAGAGTTATGTACAAGTTCAGGGGGCATTTCAGTAGATTACCCTATATTCTTCCTATTGTTGTACATTGGCATATCAATGAAGTCTGAGAAAAACAATGCTCAAATCAATAGGCATTCAAGAAGATTACAATAGAGTTTTAGAATAATATTGTACCTCTTTCTCCATTTTTTTGATGGGTAATTGCCCTTTTATAGATGCTAGCATGAGCCTTGGGCCCCTAGTCCTATGTTCCTTGTTTTTCTTTATGATCTGCAATCACTCCAATATGGTTATGGTAGTGGGTGATCATGTAGGCTTTGTCATGTGGTATTTGGGGGCTTGTTACATCTAGCAAGGAGGAGCCTCTTCATCCCCTTGTTGTTGATGTTTTTGGCTAACCTATTTGATACGGATTGAAGTGAGAAGCAGTGGCGACCCAGTCGCATTGTTACAGAGAGGAGAAGGTCACGCAAAAGGAGGAAGCAGCTGGTCAAATTTGTCTAGGGAGTTCGAGGTTGAATCGTGTAAAAAGATATAGCATGTTTTGGTTTTTTAACGTGTTTTGCCTATTTTGTTTGGGCTTAGATTTTCTATTTCTAAGCCTATGAGTATAAATAGAACTTTTGGGATGCTAGGGTTTTTCATAAGAGAGAAAACAAAGGCATCAAATTAGGTTTAAGAAAGGGTGAGAGAGAAAAGAGAGCTAGGGTTTGTGACAACTAAAGGGGTCCTTCATTGTAATTGAAGTTGTTCTTATTACTAGTGAATTTTTCAGGGGAGAATGTCACCAAGAGGACGTAGGCACAACGCTGAACCTCTATAACTTCTTATGTTCTCTGTGTGCTTGCTTTGATTGTTTGGGTGTGTGTGTGTGTGTTTATTCTTTGCGGGGTTTGTTTGTGTGCTAGTTGCATAGTCCATCAACAATAACGTCTTGGAGTGTTTTTGCACAACACTTGCAACATGCAGAAAACTAAAATTAGAAACTTCAATAGTCTTGTTCCTCTTCTCTCTACCACAACTCTCTCTCTCACCCATTTTCTCCCTTTCTCTCCCTTTCCGTGAACTTTGGAATTTGGTGTTTCTTTGTGAGATTCAAAAATCCCTCTTTATTTATGAAATTTGTATATGGGCTTTTGGTTTTTGTCTTGGAATTGGATGAAATTGATATTATTTACAAAGTATTTGAATCTATAGAATGAATTCTTGTTAGGCAAGGTTCAAATGGATGCATTCAAAGTTTTTATTTATTTAAATTAATACGGTTGTGATCTTTTGAAGGGATGACAAACTGAGAAGTCTAGTGGCATTCTTTCGTTGAATAAAGTATAGATCATAATTTTTCACTGCATATTTAAGTTGAAGAACAATGCTACAACTCGTTCGAAACCTCCTCCGAAATAGATGGCCAGGAAATACAAATAGATTAGCGAAATAGTCTTTATAAAGATTTTGACCACCTTGAGCTATGTTGTGTGGAACCACAACACGATGGAACCACAACGTCTTAATGTTCGTCCTTCATTGGCTAGATTCTCTATTTCTAAACGTGCAAGCAAAGAATCTTCATAGAAAATGATTTGCTAAGAATGACTTGTCATAAATAATATTAAGAAATAAAGCTAAAGAGAAAATGAAGTTAAGATAAAAGAATGAGGAATGAAGAAAATCAGTTTTTCAGATGTGGGAAATGGAGTGAATATATGTTCTTATTTATAGATAGACAATATTCATTTTGAAGAAAGAAAAAAAAGTAGCTGTTAGAAAACTACCCATTAAAAACCAGCCTAAAACTAGTCGTTAATAAAATATTTGAGATTAGCCAAATTAGAAAACTTTGTTTGAGGATATATTTTTTTAAGTTGTTTACTATAATAGTTTTTTAGCCATTTTAGCTATAATAAAATTTTGTAGTTCTCGAGATGCCAACCAAGCTCGTTTAGCAGCTACAGGTCATCATTTGATTATTAATGAGTTCTTTGTTTTTTTTTTTTTTTTTTTTTTTTTTGCAAGAGTTTTTGTCGCATAAGTGAAGATATCTGCAGCCTATCAAGAATAAAAATTTAAGGCTTAATTACACCAATGTCTCTTGAAACTTCCGTCAAATCCTACTTTATCCCTCCAAACTCAAAATGGCCCACTTTTATCCTTATCCTTTGACCGAGATTTGGTGACCCACTTTGTCCTGTCGTCAACTCCATTCAAAAGTCCACTACACCTGAATCAGTGTCCACTAATTGGGTGGGTGACGTGGCAAGTGGAGCCCACCTCTACATGGATAAAAATATAATGAAATATTATAATAATTAAAAATAACTATAAATTAAAATAAATTAGAAAAAATATATTCAAATAATTAAAAACCCTACCCAGTCGCCCCAATCCTCACACCCACCCCCATCCCCCATCCCCCATCCCCCATCCCTAGCTGCCGCTCCAACCCTCACCCGCCTACCCCATCCCTCCATCATCATCTCCACAGCACAAATACCACCATCCCCTGACCATATAACATAGAGGTGTCAAACGGGTCATGACAGCCCAGCTTGGCTCGTTTAGAGTCTGCCTATTTAATAAACAGGTCATGTCGAGCCCTTCCTATGAAAATCATCAAGCTCGGCCTGAGCCCATGGTCCTAGCCCATATGGGATCAGGTTGGTTTTGTGATGGGCCGGTATGGGCCTACACCAAATTTGACTTATGTATTGCATTTTTGTTTGTAATTTTTTGTTTTACAACTTCATTTAAATCTTTTTTATAATTATGTATATACTAAAAAGATATATTATTTGTTGGAAAAAGTGATCAATAACTTTATTTTTTACGCACATTTAAATAGAAAGTGGCTAGATTACTATTCAGGTTTTAAAAATTGAAACTTAAACAACAAAATCATTATTTTAAATAGGTCAATGATTACCAACACATTAAGGCCTCATTTGGGAGTGATTCTGAATAGGTCAATGATCACTTCTATGGATAATCACTTCTCCATATAAGTGATTTTATGGAGAAGCATGTGGGAAGTGCTTCTCCCCATAAGTGATCATAATCACTTCCAAACGTGTCCTAATTGTTGTTGGATGAGTTTAATTTTTCAGCTTCATGTGGTAGACATATTAAATCACACTTATCTAACGACAATTAATGCTCGCCACCAATCAGGGGGTGGTGAGCAAAATGCTCTTCACTTAACTTGATTTTAGATACATAAGAGTGCTTATATACCCTTCTAAACACGCTGCCAAACATGACCATTTAACGACAATTAATGCTCGCCACCAATCAGGGGGTGGTGAGCAAAATGCTCTTCACTTAACTTGATTTTAGATACATAAGAGTGCTTATATACCCTTCTAAACACGCTGTCATGACCATGAAACTTGTAAACCCTTCCAAATCCATTGCCAAACATGACCATTAAACTTGATTTTTGAAACCTCTAGTGGAGTTAAAAATGCAATAAATATACAAAAGAAAAACACAGATTCTTCACCCTTTCTAGACCTGTAAGACAGATTTGATGACGCATCTGCCATTAAAGTGGATGCATTTCACATGCCTAGTCTTGTAGACCATGGGCTCAGTGGCACATACAGTGGAAATTTGTACAATCACTAATAACACTGGGATTTTTTTTTTCGATGAACGTAACATTCGAATTTTATGTTTCGCTGAAATATGGTCAGAAATTGCCAAATTTCTGAAAACCATGTCCAAATTTCACATCGCATTGTCAAGTTTGATCACTTCCATCTGGAGGGATCTATACACTAAACTAGACCTCAAAATACGGAGCAACAGAAACGGAAAGAGAGCATCTACTATCAACCCATACCCATATAAGAGATTTCATTTAATAGAAACATGTAATCTCTCATCCACCATAGCAAGTGTGATCGTTGTACTCAGGTTTGTTCCAGTCTTAATAGAAAATGTCATCCACTAAACAAAAACATATTATCTCAAGTCCTATGTACTCATGAATCCATCATTTCACCCAACACAAGAAAAATTTCGGAGCCAAAATAGTGGGCAGAATTTCTTGTCCCGACCCATGTACATTTGCAACAAAATACCTGCACAATAAAACACATGTTACCAAAATATTTGGGATCATATGAATTAAAACATATGAAATTTGTTCTGCTAGTGGGTGATTTACAAAGCTCCGAAACTATCCATCTACTCTGATTCAAAGAAAGACTTTCTAGATAATGCAATTGCATACACAATCATGCAAGAGCAGTGCATGCGCAAACATGCCTAAGCGCACATGCCACACAGAAAGATTGACTATTGGAACTAGAAAAAATAGGACCTAACGTAGTTGAGACGGTATGGAAACTAGTATCAAACTTTTATGCTGCAATAAAATGGAATGTATTTTAATTTCACATAAAAAGGGAACACATTCATATGAGATGCAGTTTTTTGAGAAGGAAGAGTAACTTTGCGAAAAGAGGTAGAGTGTAAAATGATTAAAGGGACTAGTAGTCCATCTGATGCCAACAATACAACATATCAAGTAAAGACAACCAGTCCTAAAAAACATTCTTCCAACACCTGAAAAGAGAGCTCTGGGAAGTTCCCTTAAAAACAGCTGAAACCTAAGTCCATAATAAGGCAAAATACCTAATTTTCCTCCAAACTATCCACCACCAATATACTCCACTCCGTAACCATAACCTGTAAGCGAAATCACATAAAATAAAAAATTGATGCACCAATATCCCGTTCTTAGTTTCTTTGAACAGAGTATTCTACATAGAAAAGTAAACAAAGGTTTGGCTGCCTCCTTTAAAACAAATCGTTAGTAGTCAATTTTCTCTTTTTTTTTGCTTACTAACAGACTTCATTAGAGAAAAGAACAGAAGCACATGGTTACTGTTCATTACCAATAGTATAACAGGGGCTGATCATACAAAATAGTTACTATCCAATCAGATAAAAAACAAGCAAAAAATGATATAAGCATATTCGCAGGACAAATAAGTGCCAATGCATTCTAATGCTTGTGTATTGAAATTTCAAGGAAGGCCTACATGATGCATCAGACCATAAACAACAAAGTCAAAGGCCAGCACCGAATGTATGATCAGATATTTAGTACTTTTGAACTGTCAGCAGAAGTACCTGTACAAAATATAGGCCAGAATGATGGAACTTTCAGCTGCCTTGGAGAACCTTTCGAGGATCAAGTTGCCCACTACAGTAACTGGAAGGAACAGCTGAAAGCTCCTGCCTTCCTCTCCACTCCTCTCCAGGTTTCAGTGTGATAGGTTTCTCAATAGCAGCAGCCTCCACACACAGCATATGCTTGTACTCATCATCTCCAAAATCAGCCATAGCCTTCGACTTCTTATCCCAGGGATTCCACACCACTGGATGAAACAAACTAATCACTATAAAGTACAGAGTAAAATTCCAAGCACTACTATGAGGGCAGGTATTTAACATCATAACTCTTAGACAAAAACCTCTTACGTTACGTCATTAAACTGAAATGAAATCAGAGAACCAGCAATGGTGGTTCGGACATATTCAAAGAGGATCAATAGATGCACCAGTTAGAAAGAGTGACTTAATCAACATAATGGCCAAAAATAACATGGGTGAAGATATAGGAAAGATATGACTGTAGGAGTTATAATGAAAATATGGCTGACAAGACGACAAAATGGAGGACCAGGTTACATATCGCCCACCCCAAATAGCTGGAGCAAGGGTCTCTTATTGTTGATTGATTTAAAATGTCCACCATCCTTACTATCAGTATCAACTAATAAAATAGTTAAGTCCAAGCAGGATATTTGAGAGCACACGGACAACAAAAGAAGTAGAGTACTCTCCACCAATCCTGGTCATCAAAGAGCAATTCAACCTGTTCTCTGGTTAGTTGTTACAATACCACAATGGGCTTCCATTATTCATGGCTAAGGTTAAGCATTGTCACTTGTACGAGCAGCCATTTAATGGAAGTTATTATATTAATGTTTTAAAATGTAAAAAAGTTCAAAGCACACACAATTTCTTGTACCTTTCAGTATAACAAAATAACATGGGTGAAGATATAGGAAAGATATGACTGTAGGAGTTATAATGAAAATATGGCTGACAAGACGACAAAATGGAGGACCAGGTTACATATCACCCACCCCAAATAGCTGGAGCAAGGGTCTCTTATTGTTGATTGATTTAAAATGTCCACCATCCTTACTATCAGTATCAACTCATAAAATAGTTAAGTCCAAGGAGGATATTTGAGAGCACATGGACAACAAAAGAAGTAGAGTACTCTCCACCAATCCTGGTCATCAAAGAGCAATTCAACCTGTTCTCTGGTTAGTTGTGACAATACCACAATGGGCTTCCATTATTCATGGCTAAGGTTAAGCATTGTCACTTGTACGAGCAGCCATTTAATGGAAGTTAATGTTTTAAAATGTAAAAAAGTTCAAAGCACACACAATTTCTTGTACCTTTCAGTATAACATAAAAATTAAAAATTAAAAACCTCACGCAGCAATGACATCATTATGAAAGGAGATGACTATATTGATCCTCACCAGCATCTGGAAGACCATCTTTGCGTATTACGAATGTTCTCTTCTTCTCATGATCCAAAATTGCAATCTTTGTAGGAGTGCTGAGATATATTTTGTCAACCTATTATCGTTCAGAAAAAAAAAAAAAAAAGTGAATTAGAACCAAATTAACCTATGCAGAAAAGAAACAAAATAATGGCATCTAAATAGTGGCATCTACAACTTACCTCTGATTCAAATGTTATAGCATCACCTTGTTCAGTGCAACGTTTTCTGTTCTGCAAGTTGTCAAGATAATCCAAGGTCTCCAATCCTTCTACACGAACTTCACTGAACACAAGCACTAACCAAATTTAAATACTATCCGGAACTGCGGGTTTATTACCAACTGTATGGTACATGAAAATGGCTATGGAATTGAGGTAAAGCACAAAAATATTGTAGTTCCTGTTGGAATATTAACAATTAATAGAAAAGGCAGAGACACATATTTTTCTTTTAAACTGTTGTATTGCACGAAATTCGCAGTTAACCATAAGATCTGTCTAATATTAAGTGGCACTTCCTAAATGTCGTTTAAAATTCGGTTAGGTTTATAAAGTATCCATCCATATGCAATGAAAAGCACAAGCTTCTGTATATGACAGGGTGCACTTTCATAACTACTTGTTCTACATTGCATGCAATCTATGCCTACAGATTCATGACTATTTAAAACAGAAAACAAGGGTCAAAGCTTTTGATTTTTCAGACATAAATCAAGCTACATTAAATGAGAATGAAGAGTAACAATAACTAGCATTTCGAACATAAATAAAGTATGTAAATTACCTGATATCTGAAACAGAGAAATAAGTGTGATATGCAAATGTGAACGAGAATGGCTTTCCATCAGAGTTAGTATTCCTGATGCGAGATATCAACGTCAGATCTCCTCCAGGTCCCAAAGCTACCCGTAGTCGGTACTCATAACTTCAATTCAACACAAAGTCAGTAAAGAGAACCTTGGTATTAATAACAAAGAAAAATTGGACGATTAGGGAGCTTCCAATTAGAACCTTTTCCCAGTATTTACCTGTGAGGCCAGGTCTTCATGTCTTCTTCACTAGGCCTAAGGATCAAATCAACAGCAACCTTATTGGAGGTATTTGTTGGAAAAGGAGATGGATCAGGGTCAATGCTCCAAAATCTGTTTCTAGCAAATCCATGCGCATCAAGAGAACCAAGATTTGAAAACTGCATAGTGGGCAAGTTCCTGTCACCAAGATGAACAACCAAATCAAGCAAGAAAGACAATTAGAAAGAACTGCATACCTGAGGAAAGCATATTGGGATTCCCCCACGAATAGCCTTGGGAGGCTTAAATATAGCCTGCAGGAGGAAAAAAAAAGCAATTAAACACTTCAGATGATTTTTGGGTTGAACAAAGAAAGACAAGATTCAAAGGGAGGAAGAAAGATGCCATAAGGCATTATTAGACCCCTTCGCATTGGTAAATGACTGCTAGGGTTTCTAGACAATAAATAAAAGTGCATAATTTTCTAGACAAATGATGAAAATGAAAATAAAAGTCATAAGCCTTCACAGAAGCCATAAAAGTCAGCTCACCCAGTATGTTATAGCAAAAACGCTTCTTTTGAAATCATTTTGAATTAAAAGAATTTTCCTTTCTTTTTTAGCCTTCAAGATAAAACATGGATGAGGGACAATTCAAAACTGGAAAGCCCAGAAAGCAATTATGAAAGACTTCGAAGAAACTATAATAAACATGAAGATCTCCTCTAAAGAGTGCATAAAATTAAGTAATGCAACTTGACAAAATCTTATTGCCAGCATAAAAATATAAGAAGCAAACTGTTCATACACAAAATATGGAGGACAAAACATTATTACAGCATATGGCTGCTCACTCCACAAAATGTACTACCAAAACAACATTGTTCGCAATCTTCTATAGATCACAAACTTAAAAGAAACTGGAAAGCCCAGAAAGCAATTATGAAAGACTTCGAAGAAACTATAATAAACATGAAGATCTCCTCTAAAGAGTGCATAAAATTAAGTAATGCAAATTGACAAAATCTTATTGCCAGCATAAAAATATAAGAAGCAAACTGAGTTCATACACAAAATATGGAGGACAAAACATTATTACAGCGTATGGCTGCTCACTCCACAAAATGTACTACCAAAATAACATTGTTCGCAATCTTCTATAGATCACAAACTTAAAAGGAATGCATGCACAGACATCCCTTTCAAAGGTTTGTAATTACAATCCACAGAATTTACTTCTACAAAAACAAAATGATAAATAGAGAGAATTAACATCAAATTACTGCATAGTACCTTACTGCTAACAAATAGCAATTCCTCTCCATGATCATTCTTCCATGATGTTACATGACCCCCATACAAATACACCTGGAAAGCCCAAACAGAAATATTATATGACAATAAAAGAAGCGAAAGACCGTTGAAATCAGCACTAAGGAATATGATTCTGCAGCATGAAATTTCATAATCCAAAAAGACTATCAACCGGAAAAGTAGAAAACAATACATTATTTTAACAACTTTTAAGATAAGCCAAAACAGCCGTATAAACTGAAACTAAGCAGAATGAAACTAAATCAGGGTGCGAAACCACTACATATATTACTGTTTGATTCTAACATCAAGAAAATAATCTAGTTTGCATGAACAAATAAAAAAGGAAAAGTAAATTTAAGCAAATGTATCCAAATTCAAGCGTGATCAAGAGATAAGTGAACCAAATGGAGGTTCTACATAGAACATAAACAGAACGGGCAATTTTCTCATATGAAAATGAGGAATTAAACATCATTGGATACTTCACCTAAGATCAATACATTGCATGCCCAAAATATTAATAAACTATCACAATTATCATAAGCTATTAGCATACTCTAAGTATGCAATCAAATGAGAATTTGTAAATTAGAACTATTTCAGTGCAAAGTTTCTCAAACTTCTTCATTTCATATCCTCACAATATAACACAGAGACTGCAGATTATACTATCTGCATCTACTTACAAATATCTTTTTTCGAAGTACAAAAACATGCACGCTGTCTCTCTAATCTAGTTAATACTTATGAATCTAACAACCTTTGGCAGCCCTGAATGCTATTGTTGGACCTATTATTCCTCAAATATCAAATTTTACTCAAAAAGGAAAGAAAGTCATTCCATAATATGAATCGACCTCAAAGACTAGTTTCAAATATGACCAAACAGAAACTAATTGGGAGTGACAAGAAAAATTAAAACTGGATTTCAGCCAGAAACTCTCGCCAACATGACGGAAATAAATGGAAAGCATATTATTTGCCTCTAAAAGAATAGTTTCTAAATCAGATTAAACCTGCAATCAATTAATCATAACTCCTCACCATTTCCTTATCAAGAACTTCACCCAAACAGATCTAAAATGAATAATTGAAACTAAAAAATACAAAATCAAACCAAAGCAATTCAAGAAACCCTAGATTCACGAAATGGAAGCGAAATCCAAATTAACAATCGGAAAGGAAAGAAAAGCCAAGAAGACGAAAATTAATCAAAGAATTTCATTTCTCCAAAAGAAAACCGAAATCGAGCAAGCAAGAATCAGATCTCAATCGCATAAAATGATAAACCGAACGGAAATTGTGGTATAAAGGATCGTACGACGTCGTAGAAGCGGGGTTACCTCGGCGACACTGCCACGCGGATCACGGAGGACGACCTTGTCGAGGCCATTGATGCCCTTGCTGAATTCAGCGCCAGGATGAAGAAGCTTCGCATTGGCATTAGCAGCAGCAACACCGCCACTGCCGCTACTACCACTCAACGCATTGGTAGCTGCAGCAGCAGAAGCAGCAGCAATGGGAGCCTTATCGCTACTCATACTCTAAAACTCTCCCTCTCTCTCACGATCGATCGATCGCTCTCTGCTTCTTCTTCTGATTCTTGTTGTTGCTTAAGAAACTGAAATGAAATGAAATGAAAAGAAAAGCCCGACGCTTATTTATAGAGAGAGAGAGAGAGAGGGGGGGTTATATTTTGTAGTAGCAGCAACTGTCAAGTTTGTGTCAAGAAAATAAGGAAAGCCGTTTCTCTCTCTCATGAAACTTCCTTCTTCTTGTCTCTTGTTTAGAATTAAAGAAAGAATTTTGGTGCGACTTGGGTGTCGTAAATAGTTATTAGAATTTGCCTCGTTTGCACTCCATGGATGGAGGGAGGCTATGAATTGGTAGTGATTCCATTACAGTTCTTGTTTTTTTGGATAAAAACTTCATTCTCATAGTTGGCAATGGCACAAACACTTTTGGAAAGTTTCATATGGCTATGAAATATCTATCCTTCCATCTGGTTTTTCACCTTGTGTATGTACATACTTTTAAATTTAATTATTATTTTTTTATACATTTTTGTAAATTATGGTAAAATATACAATTTTTAAAATGAAAGAGAACAGGCTCACTACCCTAACCAACTGACCTAACTCACGTATGATTATAACTTAAAATTTCCAAATACTAAAATAGTACTAATTTATAGCATGAAATACAAATAAGAGTTGCATTCCCTAAGGACTCATTCTTCAAACCCATTAAAGTTTAAATGTCTACTTAATGCAAACTCATAAATTACTTATCGTGCTAACATGAATGATAAACAAACTAGGTTAGTGTCAAACATAAAATAACATGAACTGACATCATGAAAACACGATTAATAATTAACTAATCTCAAACGAGGCTATAAGCATCAAGGCTTCTTCAAAGTTTTCATGTTCATGTCAAATGTGAAACCCAAGTACGGCGAGTTCGCTAATACTATATGGTGTGTTTGCATTTTTTTTTTCTTTACTAGACATATCTCTTACACTTGACTAACACATAATTGACTATGGGTGGGCGCAATCCAGTTTGTTTCGGTTTTCCCCTCAAATTAGAACCAAAATTGAAACTTACACGCAGTTTAATTCGGTTTTATTTTCATAGAAAGTGTCTAGAAGAATCGAACCAAATCGAGCTTATGCGATTCTGGTTCGGTTCGACCAGTTTCTAGTTTGGAAAGACAAAAATATGAAAAATCTGAAGAAGAGAGAAATAGGAAGAAGAGAAAAAGAGGTAGAAGAAATCAAATAAGAGAAAAAGAGGTAGAAGAGATAAAGAGGAAGAGAAATAGAAACAAATAGGAAGAAGATAAAAAGATAAAATGACGTAGAAGAGATTATAAAAATAAAAAAATAAAAAGAAATGGGCAAAAAAGAGAGAAAGACGGAAGCACATCAAGAACGGATATGGTTCATCGAAAAGAAAAAGAAGTTGGGTTAGAGTTGTTATTTAGTTGGGTATATAAATTGGAACTAAGACATTTGAGTATTAATTCGGCTAAAATATTTAAGTATTACTTTGGGTTACTAATGTGATTCGAATATTAATTAGGCATACTAAAATTTTTGGATATAAATGAATAAGTTAACATAACTGGTCCAGTCTAGTTTAAACCGGTTTTTTCAAGACAAGAATCGATCTAAAGAGGTCGATCTGGTTTGATTTTTGAGCCTACGTTGACTTTTTGGTGAACACGGTTTTTTTTTACTTAGTTCACCGGTTCAAATGCCTACCCAGATAACTGACTGTTGGGGCACATTTGTTAATTGCTTTGGTATCGTATTCTTGGGTGTTTTGAATAAGAAGCCCTTTGTGGTGATTTCTTCTGAGCCATGCTCAAATTGAAGTTCCTTATCACCTTTTTTGGGTCATGCCCTTAATCAAATCTTTCTCCCAAAAATCGCTCTCTAACACTTCTCCTATTCTCTAAATTTAGTTCTAATACGATGCAATCTACCCAATTATTTTTTGCCATGACTGCTGGATTGGCATATTTGTTCGCTGTTATGCACAATTAGAAGGATGGAAACCATGTTTTCCCCAAATCTATCACATGGTTTGTTTTCGCTTAAAGAGTATATGTGGTGGTGGTTTGACCGCGACGACGATTCCTTAAGTGGTGGTAGTTCGCCGGGCTAGGTCTATCCCAACAAAATTTCTGGAGTCATGTCTAGGTTAGGTTCGGTTACATCATACTAACCCAAGATTGAGAGTGAAACCTAAATCGTAAAGCCCTAGGTCGAGTTACGTGATTATCCAAGCCTAATCAAGCCCCAAGTGCCCTACAATAGGTTTATAGTTAGGGTTCAAGGCTTGCAAATGTTTTTGGAACAAGGTCGGATAAGTTTGAAAGCTATGATTTTTGGTTCGAAACTTGGATTTAGGGTTTGGAGACTAAAATTCCATTTTTAGAATACTAAAATAATTTTCTAGAATTTTTAAATAATTGAAACTATTTTTAAAATAATTTTAAATTCCACAAAATTATTTAAGATAATTAAATATAATTAATTAGTATTTATTAAGTATTTTTTTAAATCAATTAAAATATTTAAATACTAATTCTTCATTAAATAAATAAATGTAATTAAAACACAATACATTCAAAGAGTATAGCCGCAAGGTTATAGTCTTTAAATATTATTTTAAAGGTATAGCCGTCCGGCTAGACTCCATAAATATAACATTTTACAGCGCGGCCACACTCCATAAATATAATATTTTAAGAGTATAGCCGCGCGGCCGTACCCCAAAAAATAATATTTTAAAAGTATTGCCACGCAGCTATACTCCACGGCTATACTCGAAAAATATAATATCTTAAAAGTATAGCAGTGCGGCTATACCCCAAAATTGAAAAAAAAAAAACATCTCCCGACGAAATGGCGTAAGCACATATCTATCCCGATGAAATTTGGATTATTAGACCTCTCTCGACGAAAGTTTGTGTAAATTTCGTCGGGAGAGGTTTTTTGTTTTTATTTTAAAAATATAAAATTAGTTTCTTTACGTTTGTTTTTTGGCCAACTTCTTTAATTTAATATATGTAATTAAGTAATATCTTAGCCTTTTTGAATTACTTTAATTAGTAATTATGTCTTATCATTTTTAATTTAAATTCTGCTGTGCAAAAATAAAAAAATAAAATACTTATTTTCATTTGGGTGTCTCTTTTAAATTTCTCCAGAGCCCAAGAGCTATTCACACTCTTGGTCCCTCTAAAAATTGTTTTCTAGCTTCACCCTGCTATTTTATTTATTAAAAAAAAAAAAATGAAAGATTTCATTAATTTGATAAAGTTGGAGTATTATCCAATAACAATGACGCAAGTCATGGAGGCTCTTCCTCTAACCAAAAGATTTCTTGATCTAACAAGGCATGCCTAGCAAGGCAGTGAGCCACCTTATTACATTCTATGTGGCTATATCGCCATCTCACTAGAGCGAAAGAATGTGTGAGGCACTAGGAGGTGCAGCTGCACCTCCCCTCGCCGGAAAAAGCTTTGGAGTCGCCGGAAGTTGCCCCTTTGGTCTGTCTTGACGTTGCCCACCAAGTGTTTGATTAAATGACTGAGCAACCTGTTCTTTTCTGTTCTTTGCTGCACTGCTGAGTGCAGCGCGCATCTGTTTTATTTATTTTTTCAAAATCTTGGCCAAAACGTGGTCGTTTTGGGATAGGGAGAAAAAAAGATGAAGAAGAAGAACAAGGGCTGTGGTTTTCTGTGGAGCCGTGGGTAGGCATGTTTTCCCTGTGGCCCACTGGGCCTGTGTAGTTCGTCAACCTGGTCAATTCAATGTCGCTCTGCCACCATATGCCATCAGCTGTCCCCACAAACCACAATTCATTAATTTGTTCCCTCTCTCTATCCATCTATATTTGTTAATAACTTGAAATTTAAAATTTCAATTGGCTCCCATCTGAATTAACCGAGAGAGATGTTTGGAGTGGTGGAGTGCATCCATATGAACTCAAGAAGATTATGCAGAATTTGGACCCCATGGAGAATTGACATGGGAAATTGAATATTAATTTTTCCAGTACATATATAATTGAATATTAATTTTGAATGAAGAAGAATATTCATTATGAGTCATGACTCATGAAGAAGGAAAATCTTGTGTGGCTTTATTTGAGTGAACTATACTTTTTAAAACATGACTATATACACTGGCCAAAACATTGCACCTCCTCTAAAAAATTCCTGGGTTCGCCAGTTCCACACACGCAAATCCTCCCAATCTTTCTCAAAAGCGCAAAAGCAGTAATAATATATTGTGCATCCCCTTACACTTCAATAGTCCCAACAAAATTTCGACGGAAAAGATCTATCGCCACACATATTCGCCGGGATAGGTCTATCCCATCAAAGTTAGTGTTCTTTTAGGCTCTTGGGTTGCTTTAGAGTTTCAGTTATATATGTTGGGTTCTGTGGGCTTTAATTGAGATTATGCTTAATTGTAATGATGTTGGCTAATAGTTGTTTGTGCATTTTTTGTCCGTTTTAGTTTTGCTTTTTAGCGTGTTAATTTGTTGTTGTCGAAGATTATCTTTTTTTTTAAGGACATTTCCTATTGAGAGGGGCGATAGTATATACTAAATTCACACATTACACAGATGCTAAGACTCAAACCTAAGACCTTTGTATTGTTGAAGATTATCTAATTAAGTTGTTCTTTGACATATTTTATTTTATTTTGTTAAAAGAAAGTTGGACTGGATTACTATTGGATCAGATTAACTCTTAAATTTTGATTTCTGAAAGTTTGACTTGTGATGCTAGCAAGTTATCGAATTAAGATCATAAATGAATTATCTAATTGAAATCATAAAATTCATATCCACTTATATTGAATTCGTGTAAAAACCTCATCCATAGACAGGTCTACTTGAAACAATGAATGAGACTTTGTGAGATATTAGGAGAGATGCATTTGAAAACATTGGCCCATTGAATTTAATTTATTTGCTACATTTCTGGTTCAAAAAATAAACTGAATTCATTTTTCCGATCTATTTGCTAAGAAGACCCAAAGGAGGAGGATAAATTAACCCGGAGGTAAAATCTTATTAACCCCTTATCACCTATCAACTCAAAGCTAAAGCATTCATTTAGTAATGAACCACACAACAATGTTAAAGAATTTACCTGTAATTAATTTTCAGTTAAACTGACAAGGTTAAAAATGAATATATTTCTAAGAATATACGGGGTAGGAAGGCACAAAGAAAGGCAAAAAGTCACACTTTTATTGTCAAAACAGGAGCGATTGGTTTTTACACTCTGCTGTACACACTGTCATCCCTCAGATATCAACACAACCTAAGTATGCATATGCAAGCCCCCTAATTGCTCTACTGAAATCAATTTCTGAATCCCAGAAAAAGCAACCAAAAAAAAAATATTCAAATTTGAATTAAAAAATTGAAAATGAAAGACAAAAATGCAAGCTCACAACAAACCTGTGACCAGAAAGAATACCAAGAAGCTAACTTAACAAAAATGCAAGCCTAGACATTCAAACCAACTCAAAAGGCCAAAGAGGGGAAAAAGACTAGAAAATTTGTTTGTTGTTTCTGTCCAATCATGAAAACAAGCTTCTTGGGAGCAGAAGCAGCTAAAAATGCACTGATGCTGTCCCTTTCACTCCTGAGAATCTGTGTTCCCCCACTGCAGGAAGAAAGCACTGTAATCAGAATGCTTCCTCAGTTGTAATTCAAAGATAATCAAACTGTAGTTTTCACAAGGATTTTGTACAGTTTTGCTGGGCAAGCATTCCAACACATGCAACGTAAACCGCAGGAAGCTGAAGAAAACACTGAGTATGGGGAGATTCAAAACAACTGAAGGGCCATTTTAAGCTTGTTCTGTTTCCACTTTGGCAACTTATGAAAAGCATCCTTTGCCATTCCGAAATTCTCCCTGAACTCCTCTGATGACAGGTAAATCTGCTTGTCCGAAACTCAAAAACATAAGGATGGGGTTGAAGACATATACTTGTGATGCTATAATTGTTATAATGCAGTACCAATATGTTACCTCTCGCTTCGTCACATCAATATCTGTAATAGGATCTGATGATGTTGTTTTAAGGCGTTCATATGGGTATACTGGGAGACCCTCATCTTCTGCTTCACCCTCCTTCACATCTTCCTCTATGGTGAGGGTTTCTAGTCGACTGGTCATAGAATTCTCCTTGTTATTCGTCTCAGGTTTTGGTTTGGGGGCCCCTGAGTTCACTGCACTCATGGAAAAGGTGCTTTAAATTTAGTACCTCTAAGGAACCAAGTGCAACAATTTCTAATGCGAAGAAGCTTAATCAGTACTTACTTTTAGGCGATCTTGGTATATTGGATTCTCTTGCTGGTCCTGGTTTTTCAAAGCCAGCAGTGAGTGATGCTATAGCTGATGATTTTGAAGCCAATTTTGATGAATCTGGGGTAACGGATTTGGGGTATAACTTTCTGACCATTGGTGGTGGAGTTGAAAGGTTCCTGGCATTAGCATTCTCAAAAGTAGCAGCCAATGCATTGAAGGCTGGAGATCTGCCCCTCACACGAACTCGATCGGGGCTGAAAGACATGCTTCTGGAACGCTGTGACTTTTCTGGCACACTAGACCTTCCACCATAAGATACAGGTGCTCTCCGTTTCGGTTTCTAATCAAGCATTAGATAATTAATAAGTTATTGCTAAGCACTAATCTGGCAACAAGATGCAAACAAGTGTCATGTGCAGAGTCACAATGTAGTAGTGGCACACTTGCATTAACAACACAGATCTTAACAAGGAGCAACTTTTGATATTGATTAGCATTTATACTAGGCTTTCTCTCTTGTATACTTCCTGTGTACTTGGATTGCACATGCTAATAAAATTCTCTTGTAGACTGAAAGATGTGAATGGATATGAGAAATGGAGTTGAAAGAGAATTCCGAGCATAGATGCGAATGAAGTCAAAAGAAGTATCTACTCATGATCAATATCTTATGCAATCAATACAACGAAACAAGGCTTACATTTAAAGTTGGAGTACCCCCGTTTTTCAGAATAGTAAGTTTCCTTTGGAATGAGTTCCCATGCATCTGTACCCAATAAAAGAAAGGAAAATCAGATTGCCGAAAACATGTCAAATTGTGGTGACAACTTCATAATGATATAGCGTCTCACAGAAGATTTTGCAGAGTCCCAACTGAAGAAGCGCGTGAAGAAAGGTGGCTCACTTCCTTCCATGACAATATATATTGAAGCTTCACGAGATAATTTTTCCATAAGAAAATCATGCTCGATAAATTTCTGTCAAAAGTTAAAATTGCCAAGAAATGGTGACATTAGAAATCTTAAAGAGAGTTGACACAACCAATAAGAGATTTAAAAGACAGTTGAGAAAATTTCCAAGAAAGTTACTGTATCTTAAAAGACAGTTGACACAGCTCTAAACGAATATTACAAACTCAAGTCAGATACAAAATTATTTCCCAGTGCATGGTGCACATCATGTTGTGGAATAATAGAAGTTTCAATATACATAGAAAATAGAAATAGATTTATGAGTTTCCATTTCCCGGTGCACTGTGCACATCAGGATGAAAGGCAAAGAGAGATTTGTGTTTTGCTCACTAGCAGATGAACCAAAGTACAGCATTGCATCCAAACAAATTCTAAAAAGCCATACCTCCCCAATAGCTAAAGCATGCATCCTATCCTTGGAGTTGACCTGTTGGCCGACCCAAACAAAGATGTCTGAGTGACAATCCAAGATAAATATATCTTCAGTCATCAAATCGTCCTGGGTGAAGTTGTATATCTCCACTACCTGCAAAAATTACTTCCGTTTAAAGCTGTATGCAAAAATAAATTCAAAGTATGATTGCATAACTTTGATGCAAGAAAGCATCAATATTCCATGCAAGTTGATGATTTTATTCATCACATTCTTGAGTTCATAATCTGTTTCATGCTAAGATCTATGGACAAAGACACAACTGCCAATTATCATGTGTTGATTAATTCATAAGGTGCCAGACATGTCAACTCTCAGAAACCTAGAAACATATATTGAAATACCTAATGTATACAGTTTACTAAGTTAGATAGTATGCCAGCATGAAAGAACAAAAAATAATAACCATGTAGATTTTTCATGTAAAAAATGCAAAACATAACATCTTTATAACTTTTCTCTAAGTAACTGAAGCTGAATTTTTTGAAGTATCCAAATGAGTGTCCGAAACAGGTACAAGAATGTCATGTACTTAGGTTTCAGAGAAGGCTGCTTTTTGTAGAAGCAGTGTCACAAATCATAAGGTTTATGACATAATACAAAATAACACATCGCATGAAAACTAGTATAAATTAGACTTCAAAAAATGCCTGCATGTTTCATAATACATAGAAGCTATCATAGTCTCACATTCATGTCATGGATTAGAAATGATAAACCAAAATATATACCTTCAAATTGCCTGAAGATCAATTTGCAGTGTGGTCATGATCAAAACAACAGAAAGGGAAGAAAAAAGTCAAAAACTTCATGGTTAAAGCCAAATTGAAGAAAGAAATTAGAGCAGATGAAAATGTTACCCTCTAGCTCAGATAAAATTCATACCATTTGAGAAGGTGCAGGAAAATAGGCGAGGGTCACTTTCTGCAGATCTTACAATCTTTTGGCTTGGATACTCGGATTTTCCTCCTAACAGATCCCAAAACTGTTCAGACTCGACATTCTCCTTTTGTGTTTTTGACTGAAGATTTGGCTGCAGACAAATCAGTAGATTAAAAAGGAGATCCAAATATTTTTTTTTTAAATAGTGTACATAATAACCCCTTCACACACAAAAAAAAATAAAAATCAATAAATGAATCGAAATAACCCTCTTCAAAGAAATTAAATCAGCTGAATGAACTCTGCAGTAATTCAGATGTGAGTAGGTGACAATATATACAAATGCATAAATGTAGCACTGCATGTCGCAAGATTGACTAGCCTTTCCCCCATTATGGATATGTACAAATGAATATCTTACATAGAGAGCTCTATCTTATACAGTATTTTTTATAAATAAAAGAAAACATAGAGCATATCGGACCTTTATCAGATCGAGCTGCCTCTCAACAAGTTCCTGGTCATCGGAGTTTGTGAGGCCTCCAGACCACGTAAGGACAGTTGAGCCACTATGTAATATATAGCAGTAGGAGGAATTCAAAGATGATGCAACCTGATGGAAGGGATTAAGGGGAAAAACAGAGGAAAGAAAGAAGAAGGAATGATGTTAACATAACTTCCACATAAAGGATAGGAATATGCACACACACACACACACCCTACTATACATAATAGCCTGCAAGTATCCTATTGTAAACAGAACCAGGAGAAGAAAAGAAAGAAGAGACTTACTGAATCAACTTGTATTGCTTGCATATTATCTGGCCCAGTTCCCTGGACACGAAATAATGCAACACCATCTTCTTGATATGTCTCGTCTGGAACTTGCTTCTCCGCAACATAATTTTTGTATCCATCACTTAGACCACCCTGATAGATTTCACAGTCCATTTTGTGGTTATTCGAAAACATGCAAATATGTATAAATGCTGAACACAAGAAGTTTGTTTCTTAATCCTTTTTTTCTCTTCTCAATTTTCTTTTTCTCTAGTATCATGGAATCCACAAACCTTCAATACAATTATGCTTTGGAAGATTGAATAGAACTGAATTGGTTCACTGCCTTCATAGATACGAGCCTGGAAATTAGTGAAAAAACATAATCAGTAAGTAAAGAAGGAATAAGGACAAAAATATACATCAGTGTAACAATAGCATCACAGTTGAAGGAAAACTACCTGGGCAGCTAGAAACTTCAATGACTCAACAACCTTGCTGGCTAGTGAAATAGCTGACGCTCTTTCTTCCTATTTTGAGTATTAATTCATATTTAGTAAGCCTTCCATAAGCCATGCAATCTAGATGCATTTAGATGGGCTAAATTTATGAACAAACATATATCTTACTAATGTAGCTTGCAAAAAAAGGAGGAACAAAAGACACAAGTAACTTCTGAAGGTTATTTTAGTTTAGTTGACGTCCTATAAGCACGATTGTGCATCAAGGAAATAATGTAAACTCAATTTAAACAAGTAAATTCCAAATGCATGACCCAACACCAATCACGTTTCCGTAGGTTTTAGTTCCCTCCATTTGCACAAGCACATGAATAGATATAACGAATAAGTGCATAATGCCAGGAGCTAAGATATATCCTTTGTCTCTGGAGAGGGCTGCATAGCGACAAAGGATTCCTGTAGCAAAACCCAGGTAATTAAAATAATAGTTTTGCTGAATCTAGGTGAGTTGAATATTCCATATCAAAGAATGCACACTTTTTTATGGCTTAAAAAGTTGGATTTACCTTTCCATTAAATCTCTTTTGAGTTTTATAAAGGAACCTTTCCATTAAATCTCCTTTGAGTTTTATAAAGGATTCCTTTATAAAAACTGTATTCATGAATAGAATATCATATGTACACATATTTTGACCAGAAACTTATTTAAATAGTTTCCTATTTCCGTGGCATTCCCTTAACAGTGCTAGTTATTTTATTTTATTTTATTTTAAAAAGTGTTGCTTTCAAGGTCCCTCACTTTTTCATGGAATTGTTGTAAGGCATTGAACACTTTATGATATTCTGACCATGGTGTCAAGATTGATAAGATGCTCGGTAAATTATTACCTCAACACTCTGCTTTCCAAACCATGTTCCTATAAGATGCTCCTCTTTATCCTCTCCTGGATATGAATAATGGAAAATATAGCAATCTCCACTGTAAAATTTTGATTGATCAGAAGATGGAAGTAGAATCTTTTCCTGCCCATTCACACGCCAAACCTGCCAAACCAAGATAAAGTTACCCTTAGCATGACAGCATAAACAAAAAGTGGACACGAGGTTTATCTCTAGTTCAGTTCCTCAGGGGTGGGGGTAAGGGTTTAGGACTCATCCAAGATGCACTTCTCAAAACCTAGAAAGCATTTCGTAATAATGAAGTGAATATCACACCATTAATATGAAACTAAAGCAAAAACAAATATGGCATCGCTAAATGATTGTTGATATTTCCACAAGCCCTCATTTATGATGAGTCCGAGATGATTCTTGTAGAATTTTACAACCCCTTAGGTTTATGGTTAGAATATGAATTGACTCTGAAGCACTTCGTCTTTTATATCTTCCTCATCGGACACAGAAAGCTTTCCTGGAACATTCCCCATGTCTTCTTTCATTTTTAATTTTTTCAAAGGAAAAAAAATGCAGGCAACTGGCTTTGTGGAGCTTGTGTGGACAAAATAGGTTCTTGGTTCAAGTGAAATTTTTCCCGAAAGAGTCAGAAATGAAGAACAAGAACTAGCATTGCTATGTAAGAGCCGTTACAAAGGGATTATACAATATACAGCACCTGCAGATTTCCTGTGCAATCAATGTATGGTTGAGGTTCTTCTTTTACGGGATCAGCTTTCAATAGACCCTTCACATCAACCCCTTGACGCTTGAGGAGTGCTGCAGAAACAATGAGAAACAACAGAAGTAAGATTTTGTTTTTTCTTTATGAGGGTGATGGTGAGGATCACAAGAACAAAATATGCTGCAAGGAAAAATAAATATAAATAAAAATCAGAAGCAAAGCTGTTCAATGACTGACCTGCAACCTTGCCCCTACCATCCTCTGACACAGCTACATCAGTTGTTTGAGGCCATGAATCGAATTTTGACCTAAACATTACTGTCTCAAAGCCCTCAATTACACGAATTATGTGGCATTTCGATCGATCAGGACCGCGGACTAATTCCTATATGGTGAGATCAAGAGAATACAGGGTTTACTGAGAATGTACATCAAAATGCAATAGTGATAGCTGAAAGAAAAAAAGGAAAAAGCAACGACCAGTACTTCTGCAGCTCCACTTGCACTCCGCCTTTCATCAAGAGATGTATTTCTCCCCATCCAAACAAACATTTCCAACCCACAATCTAGAAGATAGCACTTATTTGTGTCTAGAAAATCCCTCGTCAAAGAATCAGCCTCAACTGGTTCTGCCTTCCCCTTCTCAACGCTTAAAAGGAAAATATACTTCTGTAAGAACTACAAATCGGATATCATAATTTATGATTACAAATAAAACTTCACTATACCAAATGAAGATATCATTATCATAAAGAAGATGGCAATTATCTGACTTTTTTTTTTGGTCCAAAGGAAGGGAAGAAAATGAATAGATTTCTTAATTGGATCAAAGAGTTGGAAGAAAGAAAAGAGATAGATGACTACATACATAAGTGCATTTATGAATCTCTCTAGTAACATATTACCCATTCTAAAAACAATGAGGCGCACTTAACATGACAGAGATCCTTATAAGCATATACGTAATAGAAAAGGGTAAATTAAGATGGCAAATTACCAAAGTAGCTTGGTAGGATAAGAATCAAAACATTTATCTTCATTGGTGGCTGTTTTCCTCGGAAGTGGAGCAAAGCCACCAAATAAACCCCAAAATTCTCCACTTTCAGCATCAGCCATCAACTTCCCATCCTCTACATGAAACACAAGAAGATTGACTCAGAGAGAGAAAGTGATAGTTAATTGTCATTATTGAACTTCCCACTATGTAATTTGACTTACCAATGGAAGCTATCTCACATTTCCCATCATGGTATGTGTCTTTAATGTACTGGAGAACTTCTAACGCCTTAGCTCTTTCTTGAATGGATGAGTTGGAACCATTAAATTGAAATATTTTAGACTGGGTATCCAGAATAAAAATGTCATCGTGGCTGAGTGAAGATCGAGCAAAAGGAACCTGTAATGCGGAAAAATGACTTAAAAAGAAAAATAAAACTAAGGTATACAAATATGTATGATGTATGATGCATGTGTATGTATATACGTTAAATGCATGCACACACATGCATATTTTTGTAAGTACACATGATTGTAGATCAATGAGATTTATTCATCATCAGCAGAAACCTATGCACATAGACTTGCCTCTTTGACATGGACAACATGCTTTCCTTTGCACACAAACAACCGTGTCTTGTGTTCTTCAGCCTCAGCATGTTTGAACCCAGATGCAACTCCACCTTCTTGAGGTATGATACATGGTTTGAAATAAGATAGGAACTTTGCAGTTTCATGACCCTGTACTTCGCGATACTGGACAGCACGTCCTCCAAGAGCTGCATCTAATTCAACTGTCTTGATGGCTGCAGTTCCAGCTTCATCCTGTTTTAACAGATCCCTATGTCAGAAAGATATGCCAAGAATTCAAACTCAGGCAATAACTTGAATAGCGTGAATTTTGGAGTTTACCTGAGAAGTATCTTTCCCAAGCCAATAATGTATATCATGCCGCAAAGCACCACTTTTTGAGGCTGTTGTCTAAGTAGAAAAGGTGAGAAACTCAGACGTTATTCAAATTATTGAAAATGCACACCATAGGAACTACATGAGGAATAAAACAGATAATATATAATATCCAGAATACTAAAAATCATTTAGATTAACTTATATTGCACAAAAACCTTGTGTGGCTCATATGATATCAAAGACAATGTAGTGTATTGAATGTTTAGGGAAAACAGCCACCAGAAATAAAGCTTCTGGAAATTGAAGTATATGACTAGAGTAATTCACATGTATTGCTACATGAGAAATGCGTTGGATTACATATATTCACTTACTTTCAGGATCACATAAGAGTCTCCTGTAAAAAATTTTCCATAAGAGGACTTTGGGACAGGAGCAGGACGAAAGTTTTCAATGCGCCATATTTCAAGTCCACTATACATTGTCAAGGAGAATCATAACATGAACCTTCCTCAGAAGGAGATAAAATTAAAACCATACAAATCCAAACTTAAAAGAACAGCAATAGGAGCAAAAGAGATATCAGCAGCAACACTCTGGTAAAAGTTGCTGTCTTTATGTTCTGTTTCTCTAATAAATTGCAAACTGCATTCATTAGAAAACTGAAAAGTCCAAAACGCAAAATGTCAACAATTGTAAAGATGCTGAATATTTCATGAGATAAAGGATACGCCTTTTGTCCAGCTCCCGTGAAAGCTGGATCCAAATCTCTCATGGAAACAGCCATTTTGCTTTTGTAGCTTTATCTATTAAGTTATCCACAACTTTGGCAAGATTGGAGCCAAACCAGCCTGAAACAATTTGGCACTACAAAAAGAGTATACAAGGATTAAGAAGATTGACTTCTAAAACGAACCAGAAACAACTAGATGCGCCTTGCAAATTATTCTATAAGATAGGAGACAACACGCAGTTCAGAATTTTGCTGTTAGCTATTTCTTTTTGAAGTAAACAAAATTTATTTTACAAAGACAAAATAAATACATAGATGGGAGTAAAACAGTGATTATTACAACATGAAAGTTAACATAGAGTCAAATAAAACCTTGTGAGCAGCAAAAACTGCAATCATATATTTGTCCTGTGAAGTATGTAACATGAGGCATAGTTTGCCCAAACGGCAAAAATTCCACTGAAGTTTTAGCAGGATTAGATATAGGATGCTCAGTACATAGGTTCAGTCCTAAAGTCCTTAGTTTCACAGATTAAAGCTTCATATCAGCATACTGTATAATGCAATCCACTAATACAGCTAGTTACCTTTCAATCCTAAATGCAGCTTCAACCAATATGCAAAACGTCATATTGGAAAATTTAGTGTATTCATTCCAAGAAGTTGCAATGAAAATATGTAATTCCAGAGAAACTGCCAACTAACTACCTCGACTCTCAACTTTTTTATCGAACCCAACTAGAACTACTTTTTTCAGGCTAAAGACATTGAGTATAAGGGACAAGGAAGAAGAGCAAATAAATAATATTTAAATGAATAAACATGAAGCATTTGGCATACACAGATGAAAAGTGCAGGTGAAACATTAATGAAAAATAACACAGAGGCAGAGACGTAATTCTCAGGTGACATTTTAACACACACATGCGCGGTCTCACATGCACACGCACGCATTCACACTAGTTACTAAATCACATGAGTCACGGCGGAGAAGACGAAAGATAACAACAACTAACCCAACAAAATTCTAAGACCATGGCACAGATACTACGAGTTCCAAGTTTCCATTTACGGGACCACTCAATTATAATATTTAGCACTAAGTTTCATGGAAAATCATATTTAAACGAAACTAAGAATCACAAGCTCAGCTGAAATTAAGCAAGAGAACACGGAAGTTTCTCTCAGATCAGTGAAATTCAATCATAATAGACCAATCCGATCAAACCCACATCATCAAGAGCAGAGCAAGATACACGAAAATCAACACTTTCCTAATAAGCATGTTCATGGGTTTATCGCATTAAGTTCAGCAAAATAAAACATTAATTCACAAACCCAACAACTAAAATCTAAAAAATATATATTACAAAATGGTAAAAACCCAATATCGAAGCTTGAATTTTGAGCACACCTGGTGGTTGTTGACGAAGAAAATCGCAATCAGAGTCCAAATGAAGCTGACCCAGATCCAATCTAATGCAGATAAATTACAGACAAAACAGAATTCATATGCATTTCCAGGAGAAATGGATAAAGTGAGAAAAAAAGCTGAGAAGAAAGAAAGTAAAGTGGGGGCTAGAGAAAGAAGAAGAAGAAGAAGAAGAAGAAAAATGAGAATTGTAGAGAGATAAAGAAGGGTGTAGAGAGATAAAGTTAATGTGAGAGAGAGAGAGAGAGGAGGTTGGAGGGAATGATGAGTTGCCAGGCGTGCTTATCACTAACGGCAACAAAAGAGGACACTCCCCACAAGCACAGATGAACTGTAAATTCCCCTTATTCAATTATATAATTGTTAATTAATATTATTTATAGTAATTAATTATTATGTTTTCCTTTATAATGTTTTCTTTTCCACATCCCATCAATTTCCTTTGGAGGGAATCACTGCAGTTTTTGCTGCTTGGTGAAAAAAAGATCAGGATTAAAAAAGGAAAAGGTAAAAGCTTTGACTGCAAAAACCAGGTGCTTTTTTTTTTGGGTCAGGTGAAACTTTGTTGGTTTCAATACTAATCTCTTGCTGTAATTTGTTTACAATTTGATTAGACAGCAGAATTTGGCAAGTGGGTTTTTTTTGATGCCAAGGTCAATGAAACAACAGTAAAATAATCTATAAAAAATGATGGCTAAAGTTGATTAGAGGAAAAATAAAAAGGAAAGGAAATGCAAGTACCTTTTGAATTTTTAATCAATCAGTCTAGCCAACAGGTAGAGATTGTTGCTGTTGTTGCTTCTGCAGCAGTTGGTGTTCATGTGCTGTGTTTTTTTTTGTATTTTCTGTGACTCTCTGTATCTTTTAGCTTCATCAATCCTTTTCTGGGTCTGGTTCAGATGTTTTTATTTTTAATTTGATTTTTTTTTCGTAAATTCAATAATTGTGTTGGGAAATTACTTTTAAGAAAAATATGGAAATGAGAGAAGTGAAAATAAAAAATAGAAATAGGAAAGAAAGGGTTGGTGGTGATGGAGAGAGCTGACTTCCGCTTTATGAGGATTGAAATGGAAAAAGGGAGAAAAACTGGGGAAGGAAAGGGTCGGCCACCGGCCATCATTCATGCTTTGCCCATAAAGCCTAAGGTGGGGCTCAATGTTAGGGACTCACAAGACTCTTTTCTCCTTCCCTCTTTGGCTTTTTTTTCATTTTCTTTTTGTGTGCTCATTTTATCATTTTATCGTTTTCTCAATTAGATGACTTAATAATTTTTAATTTGTCTAATTTTTTGCAAGGATGATTTAAGAATGAAGATTAAAAAAATGAACGGTTTGGATTGTTGAAAAAAAAATTCATAGAGTACCATAAAAGGTGTCCCTCAAATAAAATTATTTGAGAATCCCTCAATATAAGAGGAATATATATAGTCTTTATCATTTTGGCAAAAACCAGCATCTTTTTTCTTTTCTTTTTTTTTGTCAAACCAATGTCTCTATCATTTTTGTTCTCAGTCCAACTAGTACTTAAGTTCAGCTTTGTTTTGTATAATGGAATATTCTTAAATCTCTTTGAAAAAAAATCTTGGGTTTTGCTAAGAGGTCGTAGCTCAAGTAGTTTAAAGCATTTATCTATGCATTTGATGTCCTAGGTTCGATTCCCCCTACCCCTAATATATCTTGTATAAAATAAATAAATAAACTTGAGTTGGATACAAGCATTATGCATACAGCTTCTGCTACATAAAAGACTAAATAGTTCAAATGTTGTATGGGGCATATTCTATTTTTCCACTGACTAGTTATATTCTAATTTGTGAAAGAACGTTAGGTGGGCATACTCCTAGCGCTAGGCCTTATGTACCTAGCTAAACTAGTTTGTAGCACTTATTCAAAATTTTAAGTTTTTTAGTACCACATATTTATTTTCCTTGATAAAAATAATGTTACCATTTTCACATACAATAACCTCACAATTACTCTCTTATTTAAAAAAATAATAAATGCTAATTAGCCGTTAAACGATTCATAAGTGATCGTATCTCATACTTGATCGTATGGTAAATGGACTTTTTTTATTGGAGTATGAAGAAATACTAATTTAATTTCCATATAATGTAGCAAAAAAGAATCATATGCAGTTTCTTAAATCTGAGACTATATAATTTTTTAAGCATTGGGGAAGCCGTTTGGAGCATATTTGACTGTTTTCGTTTAGATAAACTTCATTTTCTAAAATGATCTTGATTCTGAAAAAATCAGGTTGCATTTTTCAATATAGGAAAGGACTTAGGGAGGCAAGATTTTCATATGGGCTGGACGTAATTTTCTTTTTTCTTTGGGCTGCAAAAACCAGGCTCAGTTCATGCTTATATGTGACTTGAAGAGTCACTCATTTTCTATTTTTTTCTATTTCTTTTTTAAATATACCGGGAAAGTGGAGAGCTCCCCTACCATTTTCACAATTTTTCTTTTCAAATTCAGATAAGAGAATTCGAATATGGAACCGCTTTTAAATTTAAAAGAAAAATATCACTAGACTAAAATATAATTGGTCAGGTTTCACAAACTTAAAGGCTATGAACCTCGAGTCGAGGGGATTCGGATAAAGAGATTGTGCAACTCATCCAAAAGAACACTGGAGAGCCAACATGAGAAGTTCATAAATTTCATGTAGGTTTTAGCAAATAATTCTTTGGTCCCTCTTTCATGTGTTGCGCAAAAGTTAAAAGTAGTAAAAAGAGTGTTTTCATCAATCTCATTAAGTGGGCTGCAAGAAAGGGTGAGCAATAAAAAAACACATATGGGCTTGGAGCTAACCCATGCATGAAGAAATCAACATATCTACAATCTATGGAGTTTGCAGGTGTTGAAGTCTTATATCAAGGCTTGCAGAATTGTGATCCAACATCAGTCACTTGGAGGGTTTAAAAAAAATTATTTCCAACACTTGAAGCCATTTTTATTTCTTTGAAAAGAAGAAGAAGCCATAAATTATTGTGCTAAATGAAATTACACTAAAACTAGTATTACTGTTGTATAAAATTTTGATTGCATATAGTTTAGAATTAAGATGGATCCCCACAAGAATGAGGTCGCTCGCATATAAAATGCAATGAGTATGGTTTGGACTCCCTGGTGAGGGTTATAATTTTGATTTGGACTTAGTTGGGTTCATGATGGATGCAAGTGGAAACTACGTCCATCTAAGTTACATTCATGCTCATTAGGTATCTTTCTCACAATGGGGGGCTCTATATCCGAGGCTCTATAAGTTTTTTTTTTTTTTTTTTATGATGTAATTTATTCTACGCATTAATTTTTGTTGTTGTTAACTTATTTTGTTTTAATGTATGTTTATGTTATATTAGTTTTTTTTAATGAGCATTTCTACCAAAAACAATCAAAATTTGGAAAAGATTAAAAAGACAAAATTTGAAAGTAAACACAATAAAATATAAAGTCCTAATGCTAATGTTTCAAATTTGTACTTGAAAAAAGGAAGCATATTTAAATCTAGAAACATAGAACAATTGAAGTATGTCCATGAAAGTAAAACAAAAAACAAAAAAGCAAAGAGGAAAAAAGAAGAAGAATGAAACAGTAAACATAAGGGGGAAAAAGGACTGTTGCAACAGAAAAGTAATTTTTAATGCTTTTCAATATGTAGGGCCTGCTGGTTTTTCATGCTTTTGCAGGTTCAGTTTTTAAAAATGTGGGGCCCACTGGGGCTCTAAGGCTCATTCGACAATTTGCTTTTGCTCATCGGCATTAAAATCTCAAGCTACAAATCAAAACTATAACCCTCATCAGGGAGTCCAAATACTTTGTTCTTCAAAAGCATTTACTCAAGGATGAATTTTAATACGTTTACAAAGATATGTAAAACTTGCATTCTTCATATTTCATATTTTTCATCTTCAAAATGGCGAGGACAAGGATTCTATTCTATCTTAATTTTCTAAAAAAAAAGGATAGGGGGCTAATTGAAACTAAGGTACAAGTTCAGGGGGCAAATCACCAGTATACCCTAAACTATAAACCTCATCGGGGAGTCCAAATACTTTGTTCTTCAAAAGCATTTACTCAAGGATAAATTTTAATACGTTTACAAAGATATGTAAAACTTGCATGCTTCATATTTCATATTTTTCATCTTCAAAATGGCGAGGACAAGGATTCTATTCTACTTTACATTGATAGATTTGTTCTTCAATGGGATGACAAAGTAAATGAGATTATGATAAGATATCATAAAAATCCAAACTATATACTATTGAATTCGTTTTTCTTTTTTTCCATTTTTAAAACACATTTTGACTATGTACTCATCTGTCAAGTAGAGCAACGGGATATGTACTAGAAACCACATATTTTAAAGTGCAAGATTAGTATGTTGAGGATGAAGATAATCATTTACTTTTATGCAGGAGATTTGGTCATGGGTTGTTCGTCTCTTTGCACATCCACCTGTGATTTTTGAATCTTTGGATATTATTTTTTCTGGCCCTTTCACAGCTGTCTTCTAGTGCTCATCGGCATTGGTTTATTGTGGCTTGTAATGTCGTTTGGGGCATATTGCCTTGCATTGATCAAGCAAAACATTGGCTTCTCTCTTGTTGTAAGGAGTCTGCCTCTTTGCTTTTCTCCCCAACGATGTCTACTTCTTCTTTGCCAATTATAATGCTTTTAGGAGTTTCTCCTTTATTGGCTTTGCTCCCTGTTTTATTCCTGTTGTCTAGCGCCCTCCTCATCCAGGTTGGATTGAGGTGAACACTGATGGTTCGTTTAATTCTTCTAGACGAGCGGATTTTGGTGGCATTTTTCGAGATTGTCATGGAAATGTTTTGGGTGCTTTTGCTTCGTGGACTGAGTTTCCTAGTTCCATTGCGGCAGAGGTTCTGGCATTAATTGACGCTATTCGTGTTGCTTGGGTTCCTAAGTGGCATCACAATCTAGTTAGAGATTGACTCCACTTTGGGGCTTTATTATCCGTCATCTCTTTTGGATGTTTCTTGGTATTTGCGGGTTGATTGGAATAATTATTTATTGAAACTTCGTCGGATGAATTTTTTTGTTTTCCATATTTTTCATGAGGATAATTGTGCAAATGATGCCTTGGCTAATTTTGGTGCGACTCATGATTCTTATTATTGGTGGTCACATGTTCCTTCATGTGCTGCTAATGCTTATATTCAGGATCTTTCTTCAGTCACTCGTTATCGTTTTCGTTAATTGTCGTTCTTTTGTTTTAGGTTCTCTTTTCTTGCGTGGTTTTGGTTTTATGTCCCCTCGTTGTACTAGTTTGCTTTTTATTTAATAAAATTTATCCTCATATTGTCGAGGTTCTATAAAAAAAAAATATAGTGTAGTATTGGCATAGTGTTAATCATGTTATGGTTCATATTTAGTTGCTGCAAATATATGGATAAAATTGTTCAGGGATTCAAGATGTCGTGAATTATGCCAGATCGGTGTTGTTCTTTTCTAAATTTGATGATCATGGATTTTGGATGCGCTTACAAATCCTTACGCACTTTCTATACTCAATTATGGACCAAATTTTTAACTCTCTTTTTTGGCGTTGAAAATGGTACAATTGGAATCATTGCCTTCCTCGTCGAGAACTATACCTCTTTGAGAAAGGCAATAATGGTAGGGTTTAAAAATGAAGCGTGAAGTTCATTGTACCATGGTAAGATAAGTTCATTTGCCAAAAACTTCACAAACGGTAACATGATTGAATGGTTCCTTGATCTCCAATGCGAGGAGATGAAGTTTATTTCCTTACAAATCCATGTTTCAGTGGATAAGTTATGCATGAAGTAGCTATAGGGTTTTGGGAAGGTTATGTCCCAATGTTCTTATTGCACTAAAATCATTTAAACCTCATTGCAAACACTTTTAGAATTAAGATAGCTTTCCACAAGAATGAGGTCACTCACATATACAAGGAAATGAGTACGATTTTAGACTCCCTGGCGAGGGTTGCAGTTCTGATTTGGACTTAGCTGTCTAAATCTCCTAACAATTTTTGTTAAGACATTTATATCTAAATTTTCACATAATAGATAAGGTGGATTTCATCATATTTTGGTTTACATAGATATTTCAAACTTGCATTTGTTATATTTCATATTTTTCATCCTCAAACTAGTGAAGAGAAAGATTATATTCTTTTTTTTTTTGCCAGTTCATTTTTCTTTATGAAAAACGGGCACTTGTTCAACTTTAGGATTTAGGTATATATAAGTGCTTAGTCAGAGAAACTAATAGGAGCATATAAAAAGTCAAAAAAATTTACCATCAAAATAATAAAGTTAGAAAAATTAGAGGGTTTTGAGCCAGTTGGGCCCATAGTCTAAAATATCGATAATATTGATGAAATATTGAGGATATTATCATTTTTTATGATCACAAATATTTCGGAACGTTTCCATACACATATCATATAAATATCGATAATATTGACGATAATACTGGAAAATATCGATGTCGATAATTTCGCTCATAGTTTAGCAATATTTTGTTAAAATATCGCTATAATATTGAAAATATCGATTTAATGGAAAAAAGGAAAAAAAAACATAAAAAACACATACAAAGGGGATTCAAACCCTTGCCATTTCACTCCTCCAACACCTTAACCACCAGGTTGCTTATGTTTTTGTGATAATATGCAAAGGGAAACTCTATGTGGTACTAAGTCATTCATGTATCTTACTATGCAATGTATAAAGTGTAAAATATTGTAGTAAATCATTATATATAAATGATTAAGGTGTGTTTAATCTTCTTTCATTAATTACTACATATTTTCTACACTCACAGTATTTTTCAGCTCGCTATATAATCAACTTAAATTAGTTAAACCCATCATGCAATGCATTTCCTTCCCATTTTTGTGTGTTAAACTAATAGATAATTGACTAAATAAACATCCTCCAAAGTTTCAATAAATATTTTCAAGTTTTTCTTACAATTTCCGTGGTTTTTATTCAATTTTTATCGATATCGATAATATCCCGATATTTCCATCAAAATTTCCGTATTTTTGGACTACTGATATTTCCGATCCCATCGATATTTTAGACCTTGGTTGGACTCAAGAGCCGACAAATAAAAATAAGAATGCAGCTCTAAGATGGCCCAAATTGTCACCATGTGCCTGCTAGTTGAACAACCATGTCCAATTTATCCCACAATCTACTTCTCCAAATTCAAATGAATAGCATCCAACAACCTGCCCCACTTATGTCTAACAACTTCATCCACGTGATCAATAGTCACTCACCAATCTTTCTCTTTACGATGCTCATTAAGATTTCTCAAAAACCTCAACAATTCACGAGGTGGATCCTTATATGTTTTGTTGACATGAGTCTACTAATTAATCAAGGAAATTTATTTCCTTGATTAATTAAGGAATTTACTTTCCTATTCTATATAGTTGACAAATCATTGTATAATTAGGAGATACTATCCTAATTGATTACTGTATTTATTTCCATGTAAAGCACTCATGTAAACTCCTATATATACCTCCTTATGGAGAAGAATAAAATTTAACCTGAAGTATTCAAGCCATATTCATATTTTAGCATGGTATTAGAGCAATCAATCTTAGGTTGTCTCTAAACCCTTATCTCAAATTTCTCATATTCAAATCCAAAACCCTAAGTCAAATTCCTTATATTTTCCCCAAATCCAAAACCCTAAGTCAAATTCCTCCACTCAAAATTCATCACATTCTCATATCACATCTTACTTCCGCTGCGATGTCAGAAACCCTTACGATTCCCCCCTTATTGCAGACTCACAGAAGCATGCGGTCAATCCTGTTGACCCGGCTTCCTGGACTCGTGCTTCTATCGTCACCACCAAAGGTTCAACTTTTCATACATCCTCTCAAACATCTACATGGATTATTGACTCGGGTGCTACAGATCACATGACATTTAATCCTGACCAACTTATTAGTCGCAAATCATCCACTTCGTCGGTGGTGTCTAATGCTAATGGTACCCCTTCCCCTGTGGTTGGGGAAGGCTCTCTATCTCTCTCTACTTCTCTACATTTGGATTCTGTATTGCTTGTTCCATCTTTGGACCACAACTTGTTGTCTATTACACAACTTACTACTACTTTGGGGTGTACTGTAACATTTTGGCCGAATCATTGTGTTTTTCAGGACATCCTCACAGGAAAGACGATTGGTTATGGCACTCGGTGGGGCAAACTCTACTACTTGGACTGGGCATCGGATAGAGGGAGCAAGGTTGATCAAGCTTTCACAACCAGTGGAACTCGTTCTGAGGGGGAGAGAGACAAAGTTTGGTTACCTCCATGGATGTTGTGTTTCGGGAACACGACTTATATTTTTTAGTAGCACAAGAGGAGCATCGAGAATCCAATACTTCTCAAATTTTCGATTTTTTCCTTCAGGATTCGACTCTGTTTCAAAATGACCAGTCGTCAGTGGAAAGCGACCGGTCACAGGAGGATATGCTTCAAAACGATCGGTCGTCAGAAAATCTGCTTCAAAATGATCGGTCGCCAGAGAACAACGACCGGTCGCTAGAGGACAGCGACCGGTCGTCTCCACGCTATCAAACTCAGGAGGAGGAAATTGACCCAAGTTATAAGATTTTGCCCACTCCGGAGAATTCTTCAGCTCCAGCACCACACCAATCACCTGCTAAAGACGTCATTCAGGAAACATCTTTTCCTGAAACTGATAACATTAATGAAATATCCCATAATGATTTGATTTTAGAAGGCACAAAGCCTACATATCAGATTCCAAAACGGAAGAACCGTGGCAAACCTCCAATACAATACAAAGAAGATTTTAAAGCAAAAGGGAAATATCCCATCAACAATTATGTCTCTCTCAACAAATTATCAGAGTCATGTGTACACTTTGTGAAGCAGTTGGCCGCCATATACTTTCCCAACAGTGTAACTGAAGCACTAGAAGACCCAAAATGGAAAGAAGTCATGAATGAAGAAATGCGAGCTCTCCAGAATAATGTCACATGGGAACTCGTGCCATTACCTCATGGAAAGAAGACAGTAGGATGCAGGTGGATTTATACTGTGAAACTTAAAGCATATGGATCCATTGCAAGATATAAAACTAGATTTGTGGCGAAGGGGTACACACAGAGATATGGGATAGATTACTAGGAGACCTTTGCCCCGGTAGCCAAGATTAATACTATCAGAGTCCTTCTGTCTCTAGCAGCAAATCTCGATTGGCCATTACATCAGTTTGATGTAAAAAAATGCATTCTTACAAGGAGACTTGGAAGAAGAAGTATATATGGACTTACCACCAGGATGTAACTTAGCTCGTGACAAAGAGAATCAAGTTTGCAAGTTCAGAAAGTCATTGTATGGGTTAAAACAGTCTCCAGGGCATGGTTTGGCAGATTCATTAAATCCATGAAGAATTTTGGATATACACAGAGTAATTCGAATCACACCTTGTTCTTGAAGTGTGATGGAGGAAGACTTATTGCATTGATTGTTTATGTGGATGGCATAGTCGTAACTGGAATCGACACAGGAGAGTAACTGAAGCTGCAAACGTATTTTTCTAGAAATTTGAGATGAAGGATTTAGGTGATATGAAGTACTTTCTCGGAATTGAAATAGCAATGTCAGCAACTGGTATATTTCTGTATGAAAGAAAGTACGTAATGGACTACTCACTAAAACAAGAATGCTTGGATGTAAGTCGGCTGACACATCCATTGAGATGAATCACAAGTTGTGTGAAGACATGGATCAAGAACCAACCAATAAGGAACAGTACCAACGCCTTGTTGGAAGGTTAATATATTTAGCCAACACAAGACCAGATATTGCATATGTTGTGAGTGTGGTTAGTCAGTTTATGCATTCGCCTAGTGTTGCATTCCTAAAAGGACACAAATTAATGTGCAAACAACCAATTAAAAATACCCGCAAGTGCACGAATCTATTGAGATATAGATTATGTAAGTACGGGGTCGATCCCACGAAGAACTTGTCGGTTTCCTATAAGTTCTAATTCGAGTACAAAGAGAACACTTAATTAACACACCACAAATGCACAAATGAAAGAGGGAAACTAGAAATGAGTAAAGAAGTGTAAAAGAAATGAAACAACACAAGAAAACTAAAGAAAAACACAAACAGCACTTTCTATCACCCTTTTATCACCTATGAACAGTACTAAAGCGACCGGTCGTTTTTGGGCAGAGTCGAAACTTAAATTTTGACGTGAAAAGCGACCGGTCGTCAGTTAAAAGCGACCGGTCGTTTTTGCACAGAGTCGTTTTCTCTGTTTTTTCAGTTTCGACCTCTATCCAGTGTTTTGCCTATAACTTTCCAACCGTTTATCCAAA
>NW_018921751.1:1296047-1311396 GCF_002207925.1 Prunus avium | reverse complement strand
TGGATAGGACCTTGCAAATGATGAAGCCTTGTCCTCACAAAGATGCCAAATGCTTCAGAAAATATCTCATTTACAAAGGTAATTTCTTGTTACCAAGAGTTATGGTAACAAGAAAATCAAGATAACACAAAGGAGGCAAAAGCTGGCCAAATCCGGATTTCCAGAGCTGTGGTAACATGCTGGATTGGTTGGATAGGAAATACTTGTCCAATGGAGCTCAAATTTGGATATGTTGTAGTTAACATCCATTGGAACAAGTCTCATGAAGATCATGACCTCATCCGAGCACCAGAGCATGTTGATCCCAGGCCAAGAAGTTGACCTACGAAAATGAACAAAAACAGAATTTATAACCAATAATGCACTTTTAGCTCATTTTCATTCCAACCAAGGTAAAATCTAACAAAACACAAAAAGGAAGTAAAAAGCTAAAAAATGTCAAGAACTAACTCAAAATAGTGGGTGAATAACATGAAAAATCATGTGTAAAAATGAACCGAACACCTAGTGTGTCTCATAGGAATGCGGTTGATCGGATCTTAAGATACTTAAAGTCAGCCCTTGAGAAAGGATTAATGTTCTCAAAAAATGGAGATCTTGAAGTTGTTGGATATATAGATGCTGATTGGGCTGGCTCCATTACTGATAGACGCTATACTCTAGGTTACTTTACTTTTGTGGGAGGTAACCTAGTCCCTTGGCGGAGTAAAAAACAAAATGTGGTTTCTCGGTCTAGTGCAGAAGCAAAGTATCCATGAATGAGCATGAAGTTTGTGAATTACTGTGGATCAGATGACTATTGACAAAATTGGGCTTCAAGCCAGAAAAGCCAATGCAGTTACATTGTGACAACAAGTCAACTACCGATATTGCCCATAATCCAGTTCAACATGATCGAACCAAACATGTTGGGGTGGATAGACATTTTATCAAAGAAAAAATTGAGAAGAAGATCATCCGCCTACCATTCGTAAAATCAGAAGATCAACTGGTAAATATCTTAACAAAAGTTGTTTGTGGCAGAGTATTTCATGACTCACTTACCAAGTTGGGCATTGGTGACGTATATGCACCAACTTGAGGAGGAGTGTTGACGTGAGTCTCCTAATTAATCAAGGAAATTTATTTCCTTGATTAATTAAGGGATTTACTTTCCTATTCTATATAGTTGACAAATCATTGTATAATTAGAAGATACTATCCTAAATGATTACTGTATCTATTTCCTGGTAAAGCACTCATGTAAACTCCTATATATACTTCCTTATGGAGAAGAATAAAACTTAACATAAAGTATTCAAACCATATTCATATTTTAGCATGTTTTTTTTTTCTTCTTTGCATAATCATATATCTCCAACAAAAATGGCTTCGTAATAAACCCTTCCCACCGTCTAAAATGTAGAAAATCAGAGCCCTTCGTGGTCGTACAACTATACATAGCGAGGGAAAGAGCTGGTTCAATATCATTATGAAACCTGCTAAACCGATCCATTTTATCCTTGGCATCCATTAAACATGGATGTTCAATCAATTTCTTCAGATAAGTCGAATAACTGCGATTTGATAGATCATCAAAGCAATTTAAAAAATGGTCACATTCATCCCAATATTTATTGGGTACAAGCAAAACCGCCAACAACTTCTTAAAATCTTTAAAATCTTTTTTTTAAAAATATATTTTTATTTTAAGAATCCCGATCTTTCACAACAACATCTGCCAATCTGTTTTCAATCTTGATTAACTCAATTCTCCATTAAGAAAGACATAAGAACTCGTTGAATCCAAATCACCGTGATACAAATTTGCTGCATAAGTGTATGAAATGTTTACCAAGATCTCACGAATTGTATATTGCCAATATTCACTTAAGCATCGATTGTTATCTTTCATATTGGCCTTCTCATCCTTGATTTCACCATTATCTACACTTTTACACCAACTAAAGAGAGACAACTCATATTTTTCATAACAAAGACCCCAAAACCCTTTCTTCATCGAAACCTCACAACTAAAGAGGCTCCTATCACCCTGACCAAACTCCTACAGGCAAAAGCCAAACAACCGTGGAGATAGGATATTTGGAACTCTCACACTACGAGTAAAGTTATAAGTACGCTTGGCATAGTCCTCGGATTCACCAACATAAATCAATTTTACATCTTTGGGTTTGCCTTTTTTGCTAAAGTAAACATATCCATCATAATCAACTCTATCGGTGGAATAATCTGTTTTCAACTGAAACATAGTAGTCTTACATCCAATTACAACATCCCTTGAACTAATTTTAATATTATTGTACTCGGACCTAATATGTTTCATGAAGTTCTCCTCTTTTTCCATATTTGCAAGTTTCAATATCTCAAAAATTATTTGACACAAAAACTAGATAGAAAAGAAAAATAGAGAAAAATCAACCTAACCATTCTTAGAAACGAAAACCAAAAATAGTAGTAAAATGAAATCACCTTGAGTATGTAGGATGATGAAGATGAAGTCTTCAGTTTGAAAAACGAGCACCTAGTGGATCAGGTAATATGAGATCTGTAATGGGTGAGGACAGCCGACGAAGAACAAATAGAAAGCCTGAGAAATTGTATATGGGAATTAGATTTCATGATGTGATTAACGAAGATACAAAGATGTCCTTATATAGGCCTGATACAACAACACAGATCCTACAAATTAGCTATTTACCAAACATGGTTCCTAAACTATTGCAATCATATCTTCCAGACTAAGTAAATATCAATTACAACAATTATGCAGATGATGATGATCAAATATCTTAACACGCCTCCTTAAGTTGGTGAGTGGATATCATACACTCATAACTTGCCAAGTATTAAAGAGAATGGTGCCTTGCCTAGTGGTTTTGTAAACAGGTCAGCCAACTGCATCTTTATAGGTGTGTACACTGTGGAAATTAGCCCGGAAACAAGATGTTGTCAAACTAGGTGGTAGTCGAAGATGTGGCTGGTGCGGCTCATTTATGTAGTGGTTGAGCACGTGGACAGCAAAGCTTATGTTTGGCCTAGTCACTATAAGGTATATGAGACATCCGACCAAGCGGCGGTACCTAGTGGGTTCATGGAGTAATTTTCCTTCGTTGAGTCTTAGGGTCTGTTCCATGGGGAATGATGAAGGACGTGCTCCTAACAAACCAGTGTCATCAAGTAATTCTAGTGCATATTTGCGTTGTGAAATAAATATGTCTTTTCTAAATCGTGCCACTTCTATGCACAAAAAGTATTTCATGAGTTCCAAATCCTTGATGCGAAAATGGTGATTGAGAAAGTCCTTGGTAGATTGAATGGCTTGGGGATTATTTCTTGTAATCACAATAATATCAATGTAAACCAAAATAGCAATAAAAGAGTTTTTGTTGGACCTTGTAAATAAAGAATAATCAGCCATAGATTGTACAAATCTCGTAGATTGAATGGCTTGGGGATTATTTCTTGTAATCACAATAATATCAATGTAAACCAAAATAGCAATAAAAGAGTTTTTGTTGGACCTTGTAAATAAAGAATAATCAGCCATAGATTGTACAAATCTCGAAGGGCAACGGTGAGCTTTGCAAACCAATTACGGCTTGCTTACTTTGAACCATAGAGCGACTTTTGTAGCCAACATACTAAGTTCCCCCATTGTCGGCTAAATGCTGGAGGAAGGATCATGTAAACTTCCTCATCTAAGTCGCCATGAAGAAATGATTTTGCATGTCAGTTGATGGAGAGGACAGTCACGAGCGGCTGCAATGGTAAGGAGGCAGCGGAAGGTAACAAGTTTGGCAGTGGGAGAAAATGTCTATAGTTGAGTCCTTCCTTTTACATGTAACCCTTAGCAACAAGTCGGGCTTTATAACGTTCAACAGTACCATCAGAGTTGTATTTGACTTTGAACACCCATTATAACAAATGGATCGTTTGCCTGCCGGTAAAGAGGTGAGAATCCAAGTCTAAGTGCATGTATTTTCTTTGTCACAGCTTCATGCCAAAGAGGATTAGTGGAAGCCTGGGCATAGGTAGTGGGCTCAATGATTTTAGAGATTGCTGCGACAAAGGAATGGTGAGTAGAAGACAAATTGTTGTAAGAAATAAAATTAGAAAGTGGGAAGCGAGAACTCTTACCCCGTGTGATGGCAAAAGTTGAATCGGAATGGGTAGTGGACATAGTACTGTTGCATTCGAAATCTCTGAGAAGAACAGAGTGTTGGGGGATGCGAGCAGAGCGCTGAAGAGGGTGGAGTAGGAGTGGTGTCTGGGCAGTTGGGATGGGAGGGAGTAGAGGTGATGTTGGTTGTGTTGGGGAAAGTAGGTACAGAGGAGATAAGGGATGATGAGGTTGGCATTGCAATGGTTTGGGTGGGTAATGGGCTGGTAGGTGGTGTAGAAAGTGGGCTAGGAGGTGCTGTGGGCTTAGTCAAATTGAAGGTGTATGGAGGAATGGTGTTGGGTCTGAGAAATGAGAATATTGTTTCGTGAAAAACAACATCGCGGCTGACCAGAAACTTGCGGTTGTCAAAATCATACAAACGATATGCCTTTTGCCCGAAAGGGTAGCCCACAAAGACACATTTACGAGCTCGGTTGTCGAATTATTGGTGGGTTGGAGGTTAGTGGCATAACATAAGCAACCGAACACACGAAGGTGTTTGTAAGTAGGTGGTCATCTAAAGAGAATTTCATAGGGTGTTTTGTTGGTTAAAACAAGTGTGGGGAGACGATTGATAAGGTAAGCAGCGGTGAGTATACAGTCACCCCAAAATTGAAAAGGAAGATTAGCATGCAAGCGAAGTGCTCGTGCCATTTCAACGAGATGCTGATGTTTTCTCTCGACAACTCCATTTTGTTTGGGTGTATAGGTGCAAGTGTGTTGGTAGATGACGCCATTGTTAGAGAAAAAAGATTTCAAGGATGCAAACTCCCCCCCCAATTATCGACACAAATGGCTTTGATGTTGGTGTTAAATTGCGTTTTCACAAAAGAGAAGAAATATGTAAACAAATATTGTGTCTCAGATTTAAATTTCATCAAATAAACCCATGTAGTTAAGGAATAATCATCGACTACAGTTAAAAAATATTTGGCACTAGAGTGAGAGGCAACTTTGTGTGGTCCCCGAATATCACAGTGAATTAAATCAAAGGGTGCAATACTCTTTATTGAACTGGAATGAAATAGCAATCTTGTTTGCTTAGATAAGGGGAAAAAATCACAAATATACTTAGGAAAGGAAATATCAGAAAATTGCTTGGATAATAAACGAAGTTTGGCATTGGAAAGATGTCCCAATCGAAGGTACCACACATTATTTTGAATAGTCACATGGTAGGTGGAAGAAGAGTGAAGATGCGAAGCGAGGTGGTGTGGATCGAAGTAATACAAGTTCCCATGCCTCTTACCCAATCCAATCATCTTCTGCGTGCGCAAGTCCTGTATGTAACAAAAGGTAGGAAAAAAAAAAACAAAACAATGAAGGGATTGAGTAAGACATGGTACGGACAGAAGATTGACGTTTAAAGAAGGAACACATAGCACATCAGTAAGGCGAAAAAGATCATGAAATTGTATAGTGCCTATTGAAGTGATTTGCGCTCTATCCCAAGTGGGCAACCTGACTGGTGGAAGAGAAGTGTGTGAAAAAGTGCTAAAAAGATTAGGAGAGTGAGCAATATGGCCAATAGCGCCACTATCTATGATCCAGACATCCGGTAAACATGTTTTGGCATGAAAAATAAAGCAAGAAGAAGAATTCAGACCTTTAAAATTTGCTTGTGTTGGATTAACATCCTCCTTCCTTACCAATGACATCCATTATTTGCTTACACTGGTCAAGGGAGAGGTGAGGTGCTATGGACTGAAGATGGTGAGTTGGAAATTATGAGCCCTGGATGTAGTTGGCGGAGAATTGTTGTTAAGTTCCAATTTGGTTAAACTGATTGGTCCTCCCTTGATGTGCACGACCGCTGCCATCGGATCACAGTGGAGGGATAGGTGGCTCCCTACCATGCCACTTGTGCCAAGGAGGAAAACCTTTGAGAGAAAAAAAACAATTTTCCACATTGTGCGTGTCACCATTACAGTAAACACAGTGTTTAGGCTCTCGTTGATTGTTGCGCGACACCCTGCCATTATTGTTGGCGTAAGGTGATTGATTTGAAGACATTTCCTTTGCTGTGTTATGCTTCCTGCTGTTGTTATTAGAAACGCTGAGCATAGCCATCCTCTCGTTGATACTGGTGGAAACGGTAGCGACTTGGCGCTGTTTTTCATCTTAGAGGAGGAGATTGTAGGCTTTCCGAGTAGTGGGCAGCAGCGTCATGATCAATATGTTGCTTCAAGTGCTTGCACATGACTCATCGAGTCCCATTAAGAGCTGCATTAAATGTTGTTGTTCTGCACGATCCATAATTGATTTTGTAGCACCACAGGACTTCCCAGATGGACATGTATCGATTTGGTTGTGAGATGACAATTCATCCTAATAACCCTTGAGTTTTGTGTAATAAGAGGTGATGAACATTTGTCCTTCCGTTAAGGTTGCAATCTCTCTCTCTATTTGAAACATTCGACCCAGAGTTCATGCGCTGAGTTGGTATATATGACACTGTTCGCTATGTCGGGTTCTAATGAATTGATGATCCACGATAGAACCATATCATTGCATCTTTTCTAGCGGTTGAATTCGGTGGGTTTGATCAACTCCGATGGTGGCTCAAGAGAACAATTGATCAAACAAGTTTTGTTTTTCGCGCCTAGAGCCGTTTTGATCTGCCGGCTCCAGTTGCCATAGTTTTCGGTGGAAATGGGTATCTTCACAAGGACCGCTCCTGGGTGGTCCGATTGGGATAGGTAATATGGGTGGTCTGGGTTTGAAAAGATGTTAGTAGCTGAAGCAGGCTTTGATTCACTGCTCTTTTGGTTGTTGTCATCTCCGGCCATGATAGGCGTACGAGGATTGGGTAGAGATGCAAAACTTTGAAAAGCTCATCTGATACCATGAGAAATTTTATATGGGAATTATATTTAATTGAATAGTTCCACTATACCAATCACCAAGCTCACATCTACTTACATGGAGATCATAAGCATGCATGAGGCAAGTAGTATACGTGATAGGGTTGAGAGGATTTCCTCTGCTACTTATCATAGTTCAGGCTTGGCCATTTTAAAGCCGTATCTGTATGCTTTTTGCAAACATAAACTTTTCTTATTTGTTAAGAATTATAGGGGCGATCCTTATTTGGACGACGATACATCATGGAACCAAATGGAAAATCAAACTCTTGCCTGCTCCAAGCCTTGTCATTATGGTAGTCCTCCAGTGTCCAAAGCCTAATCTTGATCTCCGACCTAAAACCATCGCAATCGAGCACGCTCAAATGGTCTCCCACTTGAACCAAATAATGGTGCTCACAAACTCCTTTTAGAAGTCTCATGACCTGAAATGTTTCGTCCTTCACATCAATTGATGCTAGTTTCACTACTTTGCCTTGAGCATTAGGGTTGTAAATCCAGTGTATAGCACCATTCACACACATACTTTGGCTACGAGAGTGTAGCCTATAAGGCGGAGGATCAATTTTTCTCCTAATAAGTATTTAGGAGTTTTAATGTAGATCTGGCCAACCTAGTATTATATAAAGCATTAGCAACAATATTCGGATTTTAGGGATCTCCAAGTGTTGTAAAAGTAGGGGTGGGCATCTATACCGTAATACCGAAACCGTGTCAATACCATATCATATCATACCGTTTAATACCGTACCGTATGCCCACCGAATTAATACGGTATCATACCGTACCGTGCCAATCTTGTATGACACGGGTGTGGTATCATATATCAGCCACCGTATGAAACCATACCGTACCGAATAGTAACCCTAAACAAAATTATACGCTAGTTTTTTTTTCACTCTCAATCTCTCACGCCTCCTAGCAGACCCAGATTCTCTCAAACTCTGCTTCCACTCCCAGCAAGCTCTCTCTTTCTCTCAAACTCTCGATCTCTCACGCCTCCCAAACCCTTGGATCTCTGTCTCTATCTCTTTCTCACTCTCTCACTCTCACGATCTGTCTAGTCTCCTCCCTCTCGTAGCTCCCACAAGATATATGCGAAACTGAAATCCAGGAGCTGTGGCCTACCGCAACCAGGTACAACCTGTGATTTTATTTCCTAGTTGCTCTGAAACGCTAAGCTGTCTGCGCTTGTGGTTTTTCATCTATCACTTAATTCTGTCTCTCGATCTTTCTCTCTCTGTCTCAGTCTCTCAATCTGTTTCGGTCTTTTTGACTTGGTATTGCACTTAATTGAATTAAGCTCTTGATTGGTTTTCTCTTTTACTCTTAACAGAGGAAAGGAATTCAATTTCATGCATTGAAATTCGTAGATTTTGTTGACAGAATTGAATTTCATTTGGTTAGGGCTTTTGGTTTTCATTAATTAATTTATCTGAATTGATTACGGTTTTGTGTTCTGATTTATTGATTATATTTTTGTGTTTTGATTAGTTGATTAGGAATGAAAGTGCTATCCTTTAAAATTATAAAACAGCACGAAAGAAACCAATTTTGTACCTCACAAGTTCATGTTTGATGTTTCTTTATGATACAGAGTGCAAAACTTGATCACTCTCTCTGTCTGGAACTGGAAGCCCAAAATCGAAGACTCAAACTCAAATGGATGTTGAATTTGTTGATGTTTATTGATTTGGTTGATTAGGATTTGGATGTTGATGATATTGATTTGAATCTTTGGTGAATGAATAGATTGAATATTCAATTGGTTTATTTTTTAGTTTTGTTATTTTGATACCAAAATGATACCGTATCATACCGATACCGATTTGGTACGGTATGGTACGGTACCAACTTTGGCAAACCATAATACCATACCGAACCATACCGATTTTAATTTCCGGTATCGGTAGCGGTATGAGTCCAATACCGTACCGTACCATACCGTGCCCACCCCTAGTATTATACGCTAAATTCACAACATATCTCAAAAACCAAATGAGTCTTAAAATTGAGATAACAGAACCCCAAAACTACACAACTCCTCCATTGTCTTATTTCGTAATACTGCTTTGCCTTTACCTCTGGAGGAGTTCCCATAAGTCTCAAAGCCAAGAAGGCAGTTGAAGACAAGAATCCCCCAGCAGTGGTTTGTTGAGTATCTTTCTTGTATGTTAGCCTGTTGTTTTCTATCATAGAACTTCAGTTTAGATATTCTTATTTGAGAACATCCTTGAGGGGTCTGTTATGTATTGTGTTTCAGTTATCTGAACAATCTATTTTTTAGAAAGAGCAATGCAGGCATTTTGAGAAAGTGAGGCTATTGGAAGCTTGGGATGGCGTGGCTTACCTTGCCTTGCCTTGGCATGCCGTGCTCTGGCCTTGGCATGCTCCCCATTCAAGGCATTCCGAGAAAGTGAGGCTATTGGAAGCTTAGGATGACCTTTGCAAGTCGTGGCTTGCCTTGCCTTGCCTTGTCTTGCCTTGGCCTTGGCATTAGCAATGCTCCCCATTCAAGGCATTCCGAGGAAAATATACTCATTAAAATGTAAGTGTAATTAGTACACCAAGACACTCATGGAAATGTGACAGTGGTTTTTTTTTTTGGGTGCACAATTAGATATTTATACTTTTTTATTTTTATGGTCAAAGCATCCTTATAGTTTAATTGTTATGTTTTGGCATGGCACTTGGCGGACCCATTTTTGCTTATATGAACATTATTTTGATGCAATGGAGTCCATTCTTCATCTCTCCTTATATTGTTATGTTGATCCCCATAACATCAATCTGGTGTTCTTTCTTTTTAGTTTTTTTATTGGGCTTTGTATTGTGTCGGGTTGGCTTTGGCTAGTTTTCTTTTCCTTAATGTTCATTTGTGTTGTTTTAGGTTATTTCTTTCTTTGTTATTTTACTTTTTAGTTTCTTTTTTTATTCGTTATTTTACTTTTTGTGCGTTTTTTCTGATTTTGTGCTTTGTTGTAGGTTGCAAGCTTCTGCTGCTGCCAAGATTTTTTTGATGTGCAGATCCTAAGGGGTGTTCAGGCTTCCTCTTCTTTCTTTTCTTTCTTGTTGTTTCCCTTTTAAATATTCAAGCGCGAGTCTCTTTTTCAAGATTACGCATTTGTTCATGTCTCTTATATTTGGGTTTTGAATAGTATTGGTTGGTTCAGTGCTATATGTTGAACACTCTTATGGTGCTTATTATTATTATTATTATTATTATTTTAACAAAGCATCTCTTCCAACAACAATGTTTAAAAAAGTGTTAAATCAAAAGACTCCTGTGATTAAAAAGTTATTATTACTCACCACTTTCGTTCAATGTTATTTGACGGACACCCTTGTAGGACTAACCATATTCCAAAAAAAGATAATATCATCTCTCCGAATGTACGGGTGTCACTTGCTAAAAATACATACCCTTTCTAATTCCATGATGCCTGCTCCAAGTTTTGTTTAAACTTGCATTTCCAATAAATATATACATGCAGATGCAAATAAAAATACAAATGTGCAATATAACAAAACCAATACAAACCTATAAGCAAACCATGTAAGTATGACACATATGCGGACCTATCTTTATAGGAAGGATGTGGACATATCTCATTAATAGGTTTGACTATGATGAGTTTACAAACTAACCGAATTAGGTAGAGATTTAATTCATTTCTTCTAATGATCAAGAACCAAGTATACCTACTCCAGAATCTTAAAATTGAGAGAGTGCTCATGGATGTTAAAAACTCTCTCAGAACTTGTTTCAGGTACTAGAAACAATCAATGTTAAATATGCATGTATCCTAATTAGACATATCATACAAGTTTGCTGCATCTGATAATTTTCCATTAATCATTAAGAAAAAAACAGAAGGCATAGGTGAGCTCATAATGTTTACCATATTCGTGTTTACAACAAAGACTGTCCCAACACCAATACGCATAGTAAGGGTAAAGTCCTTATTAGCCCTAACTGTCCAATTTTAATCTTTTGCATTGATTTGTCTATAACATACAAGAAAATCACCCTTTTGTTAATAATATGGCTCTAATTCAGTTTTTTCTTGTGTGTGCAACTATCGTAATTAAAATTTCAAATAATAAACGGTAATTAATTAATTATAAATTTAAAATGATAGAATTTAGTTATATCACTACCTTATTAATTTGCGCAGATTGCCTAGAGACGTACTGCCTGTAGTTTGGTTTATATATAATGCATGTAAAATTTGCAAATGCTAAGGTATGTAGGGTTCTAACCAAAATTTGCGCAGATTACCTAATGTACTGAATATTTTTAATGAGATGTAAGGTATTCTTGCATTGTTAAGATAACTTTCTCGATCATGATAACTATGAAACGTCAATTATACCATACCCTTATTTATTCCCTTGGATTGGACAGTTTTCATAATCGACCCTCACCATTATTCTTAATATTTGACACGTGTCTATATGTATAACCATAGATCCATAAATACAAAGCAATGAGTTAACTATGGTTATGTCAACAGACTATAGGTAACCACATTCCATTCAAGTGGTGAGAAGGGTGGTAAGAGTACACCTTAGGCAAGGGCGGATCCAGGAATTTTTCAACGGGTGGGCTAGATAAAGTTATTAGCTTAAAATTTAATGATTATTTTTTTTGGTACTTACAATTTCTATAGTTTTTCTAGAAATAAAAGTAAACATTAAATCATATAAACCATGCTAGTTCATAGCTCCATAGACTAATTTTCAATAAGTTTTAACATAAACCAAATAGGGTTTAACACCATAGTGGATTGAACATCTAAGGCTTTTTACCTAGATTAATATTGACTAAGTATGAAAAATGGTGTTTCGGAATAATTATTTTCTCGAGATAATTTTTGGCGGCTTTTATTCCTCACACATCAAATAAGAAAACTTGATTTTATGAGATTTTAGTCTGAAGTATATATTGACTTAATGACCCATCATTTTTAGCCTAAATCGTATTTTGCATTAAAACCGATTTTTCATATTTTGATTTGGGGGGAATTTGATTTTCTAGTATTTTTATTTGAATCCAAATGGGGGGTACTTCTTTATTTACATTGTAAACTTAAGTAAAATGAGTAATATAAAAATAAATGAAAGTAAAATGACAATGACATTTACTTCCTTACAGCCGACTGTAGCCCTTAGTGTGGTTTCGCCCCTGACCTTAGGCTAAAGTGGTGAGAAAAACAAATATTTCCTTTTCATAAGGGGCATCATTTTGGATTAGGCGCACCATTCTAGACCTTTTTATACTAAATATTCAGAGCTAATGTATCTTAAAGTTATGGCAACAAAGACCACCTTTTGAGAGCAAAGCTCGATTTGCATACAATTGAATTCAAATTAATCCTTGAACAGAATTGAGTGCAATGCCAAAGAGACTACGTTATCTGCACCAAATTATATGTCGTACGTACGTAATCCATCTAATTAATAATAGAGTGGACTTTATTTGCCTTAAATAATAAAGATGACTTTAAGTTCAGCAAAACTCAACATGTACCACACTATTGTTGGGCTCACTCGTCTATTTATTTTACAAACAATTTGGTTTAGTCTTTTTTTCTTTCCAACTTGATTCTTTTAAAAAAAACCTAAATCTGAACGCTTCAAACTATTATTCTGAGACTTAGATCCCACATGGCATTTTCCATTTTCTTATTAACCTTTTCCTTTTCTTTTGTTTGTGGAGATTTTCGAAGGTTTTCGTTCTATATAGAAGTCCTATATGAATAAAATATTAAAGAATATAAGTTTTACATCGAAAACCTGATTAAATAGAACACAACATATAATGAATATCACGACTACTAAATGAAAGCAACATATCACTTTCCTAGAAGTTCTGGGGAACCTTATGATCTAGATAGTGGGAGATATTTTAAATGAGATGAGAACAAATATAAATGAACCTATTTTCTCTCTCCAAATAATTTACCGAGTAAAATAATATACCTAATTTTTTTTTTTTTAAATGAACCTATTTTCTCTCTCCAAATAATGTACTTAGTAAAACAATGTACTTATTTTTTTTTGGGTAAACTGCCGAATACCCCCTTGAACTATCACGCTTGTTGAAATCTACACCCTGAATTAATTTTTCAGCCGATTTAGCACTCATACTAAATTTTATTGCCAATTTACCCCCGATTGTTAGTTTTTAGCAATTTTCATCCAAATCTCTGTTAAAAAAGTCACATGTAAGGCACATGATTCATTGTTGAATTAAAAATTGATTTTTTGACCTCTCTCTTATTCTCTCTCTCTCTCTCTCTGCTAGTCTCGAACCCAGATGGGTTTTTGGCTTTGAACACAATTCCAATAAGCTACTGGAGACTAGCAAAAAAAAATTATTTTTTTCATTGCTTCGCCAAAGAGCGGGGGGGATTCTGAATTACAAACCCAAAGATCTTGTGACCATGGCCTAAATTACAAACCCAAATCCCAAATTTCTCATTCTGGGTTTCAATCAATTTTCATAATTCTCTTCAATCTTGATTCTTGAAGTGCAAATCTCACTTTTTACAACAAAAAACAAAGCTCTAAATTTGGTCCTCTGCCTGAAAGAAACTCAAAAAAGTTAACCTTTTTTTTTTTAAACTTAATTTAGTTAGATTTGATCATTGGCTAAAGATCTCAAAAAAAAAAAAAGGCCAAGCCTTTTGGTTTGTTGTTTGATCTTTGCTCCTCCACTCTGTCGTTCCTCTTTGTGAAGGCAAACACCGTGCTTGTAAAGAAATATGCGAGACCTTTTTCTCTCTCTTCCGGTCTCTTCTTCTTTATCCCCGTCTTTTGGGAAGTTCTCGGCCACTCGACTCGACGAAGTTGTGCTTCTCTTTTTGGGGCTCGCGATTGGCTACTTGGCGCTTAGTCGCAAGGACGATGACTTGGTCAACGACGGAATACAAGGACTAGATGAGAGACATTTTTCGGCGGTTGTCTTGGTTTGGTATTGTTAGAGCATTTCCAACAACAAACCCTTGCCATGGCAAGGGGGGGCTAGGGCTGACACTATTCATGTGAATAGTAACTGCCCTTGCCTTTTTTAGCTATGTGTGTTTCCAGCAATCAAACCCTTGCCATGGCAACTACTATTCATTTTTTTGTTTTTTTCACAATTTTTTTTACTTAAACAATTATTTTGGATAATATTTTCGGGTAAGATTTTTGGGTTCCTACGTGTCAATACTATTCATATCAGATAAGATTTTCGGTTTCACATTTCAGATAAATTTCGAATTTCAAATTTCAGATACATTTCAAAATTCAAATTTCAGATACATTTCAAAATTCAAATGTCAGATAAATGTAAAATTTCAAATTTCAAATGAATTTCAAATTTCAGATAAGATTTTCACCCTCTAAAATTGCGCCACGTGTCATCGCTATCTGCCTAAATTATTCTATAAAACCAGAGGCTCACCTCATACGTCCCACACCATATCTTCTCTACATTTCCATTTCTCATATTTTAGATTTCAATCTCCATTCTCAATGGCAGACATGGAAGAGGTTTTGGAGAGACAAGAGCGAGAAACTAGAGAAAGAATGCGTAGAAGAGCTGCAAGCAAGAGGGTGCAGAGAGAACAAGATGAGCAACTTGGCATAGCAGTGGCTTTGCTTGAGGAAGAAAACCAGAGCCGCCGTGGTTCACGTGAAGGCCGTCGCCCGAATGTGGACAGACATAGACATTCTCGGGGTAAGAATCTTCTAGAAGATTATTTTATCCCACAATCTCTATACTCTGATGTTGATTTTCGAAGGAGATATAGAATGCAACCCCATTTATTCAATAAAATCATGCATGATATTTGCAATTATGATGAATACTTTGTTCAAAAGAAAGATGCTGCTGGAAATTTGGGACTTCTTCCTGAGCAAAAGTTCATAGCAATGATATGAATGTTAGCGTATGGGTCATCTGCTGATCAAGTGGATGAGGTTGTCCGTATGGGGAAGTCCACTATTTTGGAGGCCTTGGTGGATTTATTCAATAAAATCATGCATGATATTTGCAATTATGATGAATACTTTGTTCAAAAGAAAGATGCTGCTGGAAATTTGGGACTTCTTCCTGAGCAAAAGTTCATAGCAATGATATGAATGTTAGCGTATGGGTCATCTGCTGATCAAGTGGATGAGGTTGTCCGTATGGGGAAGTCCACTATTTTGGAGGCCTTGGTGGGATTCTGTGATGCAGTGGAAACTCTATACACAAGGGACTACTTGCGCAGACCTACGCCCAGGGACCTGCAAAGGCTTCTACAAAAAGCTGAGATTCGAGGATTTCCTG
>NW_018921751.1:1283007-1295928 GCF_002207925.1 Prunus avium | reverse complement strand
GGTCAATCCCCGGTGTTTAATGATGTATTGAGTGGTGAAGCCCCAAATGTCACCTATGAAATCAACCATACCGTCTACCAAAATGGGTATTATCTAGCTGACGGCATCTACCCAAGGTGGACCACATTTTTCAAATCAATTCCACATCCCCGATCCCATAAGCAAAAATTATTTGCTACCTATCAAGAGGGTTACAGAAAAGATGTGGAGAGGTGCTTTGGTATCCTCCAAGCGCGATGGGGAATTATTAGGGGCGTGGCGCGTCTATTTGACGAAGAGGTGCTTAGGAGCATGATGATGACTTGTATCATCCTCCACAACATGATTGTGGAGGATGAGTATGATTATCTAGCTGATGAAGTGTATGAGGCAGATCCCATGAACACGGCATTGACACGGATTTATGAAAAACCCATGGGGCCAAATGGAGAACCAGTGCAACATGACCTGTTGGTTCAAGATGGTATTTTCATGCCCCGTATGATTGATCGCTACAAGGAGATGCAATCATCGTATATTCATGAACAACGTCAAGTTGACTTGATGGAGCACTTATGGGCGGTGAAAGGCAATGAAGGTGAATGAAGTGAAGTGAAGACGTTTTTTTAATTTATTATGTTGCTGTTGTATTTTTAGTTATGCTTTGTTTTTTAAATGCTTTGGTTGTGGTTTTTTTTTATTTTGTATGCTTTGGTTGTGGTTTGTTTTTTTATGTATGGAATGTTTTGAATAAAAAGGAATTTTGTTGAATATTTTCTTCATTCATTAAAAGAAAATCAATACAACTAAGAAAAAAAAATACATGAATTACTGATGTAGAATAAATGGCAGATTTTATCGCGGTTGAGCTAGAAAAAGGACGTAGCGGGAATTTGCAGATTTGCCGTCCGAGCTCCGATTAGGATGCAAAAGACCATTTCGGAAAGTGAACGACGCCACGAGTCAAACTCACAACCTTGCTGTGATGTATGATGGATTTTGGCATTCTGAGGTCATTTGGCCTGCCAAAACCGCATTCAAAGTTTAGTAGTTAATTTTCGGAATAAATTCTATTCTTCAGTTTTAATGTAATAACTTCCCTAGCAGTTCAAGGGTTGAGAGATGTGTATTTAGACAGATTTGGTGAACGTTTTTCATCATCTCAAATTTTAATAAAATTATCCCAAGAGAATTCCTCTTAATTTCTGGTGGAATCCAGATTACCACTAATTTATTAAACAAAAAAAATACAATGAAATGAAAGGCAAGCAAACTAAGAAATGAAAGGCAAGCAAACTAAGAAATGAAAGGCAACCAAACTAACTTAATGGTTTTGATCATTTAACCAATCCGTGTTGCTTGGTCCATCGTCACGAAAAAGCTTTCATCTCATAACATCCCTTCGTTCTAGCTTCCAAAATTGTTTTGATTCAGGGGACATATGGCTTGTATTCATGGCCATGGTTTCCCGATCCTTTTTTTCAATGTTTTCTTGGCGTACATACTCCTTTTCTTTGCGTATATACTCCCTTTCTTTTGCATATTCTAGTTGAATTGCCATATCATGCTCTTGTTGTTTCATATCCATTTCAATCCTCATGGCTTGGTGCTTTGAAATTTCCTCCAAAAATTTAGATGCATTCTTTGTAGAATTACTCCCTCTCTTCGCCTTCGCCGCTTTCCTCCCAATAGGCCTAGGCTCCCTTTCGATAGGTGAGTCTTGACTCATCGGGGAATCCATAGGTGAATCCGATATCGATGTCTCATGGAGTGGCGTTTCGTTCAACACCACCTCTGGACCCGTTAGAATAATTTGGAATCTCTTACAATTCTTCACTGCCTCCAAACATTGGGTATGAGTGAAGCTTTTTTTGCCTTGCCCAGTAGCACCAAACCACATTTGTGCTTGCATAATCTATAAAAAAAAAAATAATGGAAATGCAAGAAACTTTAAAAAATATTGTCAATGCAACATGTATAAAAAAGAAAATAATGGAAATGCAAGAAATTTTAACAAATTATTAGAAATGCAATAAATATTAACAAAATATAAATATTGCAAGAAACATTTAAATAAATATTGGAAATACAAGAAATATCAATAAAATATATAAATTGCAAGAAACATTTAAATAAAAATTAATGACATAGAAATTAATAAAACGAAAATTACAAATAATTTACCTCATTGCTAAGGTTTTCCCCACTTCTATGGTTGTTCATCGCTTTTGCCAAGGCATCTCTCCATTTCGCCAACTCTTTATTAAGAATTTTCCACCTACTAGATAATGCCATTTCCGTATGGGTCGAACCCATTGCCCTTTCACAAAATTCCTGATGAATTTTTTTCCACATATGACAGAATTTCATTTCATTACCCGTTACGGGACAATAACTAATTTGGACACAACACTCACACAACAAAACATCTTCCATCGTGCTCCATGCCCCTCCGATTTCATTAGAAGAACCCATAATATTTCCTAGAGAAAAATACAACTTGAAAGGGAAAAAACTTAATATTGAGTAGAAGGAGAAGAAAATGAATGAGGATTTGGTGTTAAAAGTGAAGAGTATTTGTTGGTATTTATAGAAAATAAATTCAGTATTTTTTTGGAATTTTTAAAAAAAAATTTCGATTTTTTTTTCAATTTTTTATTGCACAAAAAATCGGAGCCGTTGGATTGCTGGAAAAAATCGAATCGGAGAGCCCAGCTTGCGCCACGTGGAAGAGAGCCGTTAGGGGACTGTAGCGGGGCGCGTCAAATTATTTTTAACGTTGAACGCCAGGGCTGACGTCGTCGTGACATCAGCGCGCTGACGTCAGCTCAAAACGAGTTTTGGCCCTCGGGCCAGCCCAGTTCGCTGGGTCCCACACCTTGCCCGGGCTGGGTTTTGTTGCTGGAAACGAGTTTTTGGGCTTGCCCCCCCTAGCCCTCCCCTTGCCCTTGCTGCTGGAGTTGCTCTTAGGGTAGGGTGGGCTGAGGCCTACGAGGAAGAAACAGGGAGAGGGGAGAGAGAAGAAGAGACGAGGAGATAGAGAGGATTCGTTGGGTAATCTGGGTTGCAAGGTTGGCATGTGCCATTCACGTGGTGTTTTTAACAGAGATTTGGATGGAAATTGCCAAAAACTAATGGTGGGGGGAAATTGGCGATAAAATTTAATACGAGTACTAAATTGGCTAAAAAATTAATTCATGGTGTAGATTTCAACTGGCAGAATAGTTCAGGGGGGTATTCGGTAGTTTACCCTTTTTTTAAAAAAATGAACCTATTTTTCCTATCCAAATTATGTACCTATACACATTTATAGGTATATTGTAAAATAATTTACCTATGGGTAAATAATGAACCTATATTTTCTATAAATTATTACGTACCTATTTTTAATTTATGAAAAATGTAAGGAAATTTCAATTACAAAGTAACTAACTTAGTTTTTTTTTATATAATTTTTTTTAGTAAATAATATACCTATATTTTAATTAAATAATATTTTTATATTTTTATACGTATATATTCATATTTATATTTATATTTTTCATAGGTACATTATTGTATATGAAATTTACATTTTTTTTTTGGTTTGTAATTTTAGGGGGCGATATGTGAGAGGGAATGAGAACCAAAAGAAATGGGGGTGATTGATATGCTATTAATAAGGAGTATTAATTACAATTATGGCAGTTAATGAAATGCTTGAAATAAATTATAAATAAAATATGAAGTCTGGTGGCAACGATGTAAAAATATAGGAATACTATGACCTCTTATATCCTACTGATTATTTAAATTTGAAATTGGGTTTTACATGTAGATTTGTAGAGTGATGGCGCTGATGGATATATGTCTAGGAAATAGAAAATGTAGGAATTTATATTGGACAAACCCAAAATTAAATAATACTGGTATAGATAAAATCATTTTTGACACGGGCAGAAACCCTTCCAAAAGACAAACAAATTTGACCAACATGGCAATATGATGACCAACATTGTGTTGTACAAAAGGAGCACACCCAAAACGCGAATGCTCAGAACCATTAGATTATGCTGAGAGTTAAGAGTCCACGTGCCATATTCCATTTTCTTATTAAGAGGGATCCTTCTCCTTTTATTTGTATGTTTGTTTGTGTTTTTTAAATTTTTTTGCATTTTACTCCTTAGGGTCCGTTTGGTTCGTGGAAAGGATTTCATGGGAAATTATGTCTTTTTCCAGGAAATGAGAAATGGAAGATTTATTTCCCATGTTTGATAATGCTGGGAAAGTAATTAGGAAACACTTTATTTCCTTTCCCATGTGTTTTTTTATATACATACCAACAAATTAGGGAAGGGGGGGAATTGAACCTGAGACCTTGAGTGCAGGAATAAATACTCTTAACCACTTCAACTATAAGGCCCTTGCAACGTGAGATTATATTCAAATTCAATATTTGCGCTAAGGATGGGGCTTTCATACATATAATGAACATGAACATGAAGCTTCTTTAATTTTTCAACATTAGACTCTATTCAAATTTTATTTTATTTTTATACAAGTAATATAGGAGGAGGGGGGAATTGAACGTAGGAAATCAACGGCATGTGTAAATATTTTTAACCACATTATACTCAAATTCAACATTTGTGATGAGGAAAACGTTATTGGTGAGTATTTTCCAACTAGTTAATAGTAGGGTTTAGCACAGATTGGTCCGATCTGCCAAACCATACAAATTTTCTCCAACTACAATAGAGAGGAACCAACATATCCACTCTAATCTTTAATATTTTGGTATACCACTAAGCTTGGGTTAATAATTAAGTAATATGGCCTAAAGCAATGCTTTTGTGTAGCCTATTTATATGCAATCCTAGCAGTAAAAGTATGTGCACTATCCAGACTACCACATTCGTTCCTAATCTCTATATTGCTATTTCACTTTCTTTGTGTTTTGTTGTTTGTTGGTTTTGTAATCCTTTGTGTCTTTGTTCTTTATAATTTGTTCTTTCAAATGGCACGTGAGATTGTGAAGCCCTTGTGGACGTTGTTTTCTGCAATTTTTTTAATTTATTTGGTTAATGGGGCAGCACAACCACAAGTTCCCTGTTACTTCATATTTGGAGACTCATTATCTGACAATGGAAACAACAATGGCCTCTTAACTATATCCAGAGCCAATTTTCTACCCAATGGCATTGATTTTCCAAGGGGTCCAACTGGAAGGTTTTCCAATGGACGTAATTTGGTCGATGTGGTTGGTCAGTTTTCTTGTCTTTCTGCAAAATTTCAAATAACATATTATGTAAATTCACAATCATAATTATAGTGTGATACTGGAGTACGACCACATGAACATTTCCCTTTCTTCCCATTGTGATATAAAACTCATGCAAGTTTTTAGCACGAAAATAACTCATTATTATGTCCTCATTGCAGCTGAACTACTAGGTTTGGATAGTTACATTCCACCTTTTGCAACTGCAAGTGGAACGGAAATACTCAAAGGCGTCAATTATGCATCTGGTTCATCTGGTATCCGCGACGAAACTGGAAGACAAGCGGTAATTTATTATTTGATTTAAAGTGATCCGCGACGAAAAATTATCGATACCCAATCAGTGCAATGTCAAAATTTATCAAAGAATTATTTTAACCCCCTCTCCTCGATTTTGCAGGGACAGATAATAAGTATGGCTATGCAATTGCAAAATCACCAAAGCATAGTGAAACAGATAGCTTCTTTTAGGGGAAATAATGTCCCATCAGCTGAGGAGTACTTAGGCAAATGCATATATTCAGTTGACATGGGCACCAATGATTACTTTCTCAACTACTTTGGTTCCCTGTCCAACACTAGCCGCCAATATACACCAGATCAATATGCAAGAGTACTCATTGAAGAATATTCTCAGCAATTAAGAGTTAGTAGAACAATTTCTTATATATTAATTAGGCTTATTCTTTATTTAAAATTTTTATTTTAGGTCGTCAGTGGGGTATAGCTTAGTTGGTTGAGCTCTTCCACCTCTACCAATGTGAGCAGAGGTTTAAAACCCCAATGCACTCAATAAATATTTGTGTAAATCCCCCCTCCCCGAATTGCTTCTTGTACTGAAAAAATTCATCATTTTATACGTCTACTTTATGCATCATGAAATTAATTGAAACTTTTATATAACTGGAGCTTTTCTGATTATGCTAGACGTTGTACAACTTGGGGGCAAGAAAGATAGTTCTCTTCGGGCTAGCTCCTTTAGGCTTCGTACCTTTTGAAGTTACTGCGTGTGGCACAAAAGGCTCTTCTTGCGCTGCTTATATCAACAGTGCAGTTCAAATTTTCAACTTGGGGCTTGTATCACTTGTCCAAGAACTCGACAGCAATCTAAGAAATGCCAAGTTTATTTACATAGACTATTATGGGATTGCATCATCATATGCTTTATCTCAGGGTGATTTCTAATATCTCTAAACTTTACTTTTTATTTCTTTTTTATACAAATGATAGTGGGGAGGTGGAAATAGGACAAGTGATGGCGCGCCAATAAATCTAACTTCACACCAAACGATTGCAAACCAAGTAGGAAATTTGCTTGACATGAGTTCTTCTTAAGCCTTCAATAACCAAAGGACTTCACAATTAGATAACAATTTACCTAATGCAATACTTCTGTCGACATAGATATTAATCTCCCTACTGTCAAAGTCATCAAAGGTACCTTATTTTATGAGTAATGCTACTCTTACTCGTATAATCCTTCCACTTGGTGCGCACAACAAAAATTTCCTTTAAATATTCTAGATCATATATTTCGTTCAAAAACAGATAAAAGTTCAAATTTTGGCACAAACATTTTAATTGACTAATATTGGCTCTTCTATATTTCAGGTTCTCTGATTTCTAACGTCTCATGTTGTGGAGTGACAGACGGTGTGAACACATGCCTTCCTTTTGAAATCCCGTGCAGTAACAGGAACCAGTTCATCTTTTGGGATGGTATACATCCTACAGAGGCAACAAATGTTTTTATAGCAGCAAGAGCATACAAAGCTAAGTTTCTTACTGATGCTTTTCCCTACGATATCAACCGCTTAGCTCAACTATCCTAATTGTGCGTTCCATGTTCATATCAACCACTTATATAGTTCAAGTGATTATGAAGGAAATAAAGTTATCAGCTGCGTTTGGGAATTATTATGCATATGTATGGAGATTTATGAGTATATGGGAATGTGGATGACCACCATAATAACCATTATCTCCACCTTTTCATATTTGTAACATAAGCTCTTATTTTTATAATTAGTAGCTATAGTTTGCGGGTTAAATACCTGTATTTGTAAGCCTATAAATAAGTGGTTATCAAAGATGAATGAAAGAAGTTTTAGAGACTAATTTTTGTTGTCTTCCTCTACTCCTCATTTCTCTCTACAATTTTCTTTAGTTATATAACACGTTATCAGCACGAATCCTCTCCCAAATACCAACTGAGTTCTCCGACCATAACCCACAGAAGCTGGGCTTCCCTGCCCCCTCCCTCGCTAGTGAATGTTCTGCTGAGTGATGGACTAACTGGTCCTCCAGACTAGCTGTTTAGTTGATTTCTCTTCTGTTAATGTAGTTCTTTTGTAGTTCCTGGGTTTCTTTTTGCACCCTGCTTTCCCTTGTTTTCGCCCTCTCGCTTTTATGAAATCAATCAGTTGAACAACAACAAAATGAGGTGTACCCCTTTCGTGCATCCACTTATTATTGTTAGGAAGACTAGAAATGTTTTGGTTTTCCTTGCCAAATTTATATTCATGATTGTAAGTATTTAAGATCTGTACAAACTCAATTACATAGTTTAGGTTATGAGTGGTTCATTCAATTTAGGTCAGAGTACGACATGGCTAAGCTGCAATCATTGTTCATCAAAAGGTACATTATTCATCATTATTGCATTGCACCCTAATCATTGATTCTGTACTTGATTGATTAGTATGGTCTACTAGTCAAGTCTCCTAAAAAATTAGAGTTGGTTACCATGTGAGTAGGTAACACTTTTCATTCTGCATTGTTGAGAGGCATCTTCTTGGCTCTGCCGTTTTTGCGAGAGTGTTCATGGTTTGGAAATAGGTTTTCAATATTTTTCTTTTGAAATCTGCTTATGTTTTTCAAAAATCTAAATAAGCCTTGCATATCATTCGTACACTTAGTTTTAGGCTCAGATTCATGACTTGTGTCTTCAAGGTGATGATAACTCGAAGGAATCGATTCAGTTCTTTTGAATTTATAAAATCATACATGGAAGCTGTTGTCGATCGAAGTGCTGGTGCCATGGTGTAAAGAGCTGAAGATGTGAAGCTGCCATTTTCATGAAGACCAGTTAGTTGAGTTGCTAAGTGATGAGCACAAAATTAATACAAGTTTTATCCTTTAATTTATATTTGCTAGTATTTTCTTTTGTTTTATGTAAATCTATTAGAGTATTTGTATTGGTTTTTTCCAATCTTTGTTTTTGTATTTAATGAGTGGTTGTTTGTAGATATTAAGTGTCTTCCATCAATAGCATGAGGAGGAGGAGGAATAAGCAATGTGTTGCAAGAAGAAGGTAGAAGAAAGATGAAAATACGATATGAACCGCTTAGCTCAACTATCCTAATTGTGCGCTCCATGTTCATATCAACCACTTATATAGTTCAAGTGATTATGAAGGAAATAAAGTTATCAGCTGCGTTTGGGAATCATTATGTATATGTATGGAGATTTATGAGTATATGGGAATGTGGATGACCACCATAATAACCATTATCTCCACCTTTTCATATTTGTAACATAAGCTCTTATTTTTATAATTAGTAGCTATAGTTTGCGGGTTAAATACCTGTATTTGTAAGCCTATAAATAAGTGGTTATCAAAGATGAATGAAAGAAGTTTTAGAGACTAATTTTTGTTGTCTTCCTCTACTCCTCATTTCTCTCTACAATTTTCTTTAGTTATATAACACATTATCAGCACGAATCCTCTCCCAAATACCAACTGAGTTCTCCTACCAAAACCCACAGAAGCTGGGCTTCCCTGCCCCCTCCCTCGCTAGTGAATGTTCTGCTGAGTGATGGACTAACCGGTCCTCCAGACTAGCTGTTTAGTTGATTTCTCTTCTGTTAATGTAGTTCTTTTGTAGTTCCTGGGTTTCTTTTTGCACCCTGCTTTCCCTTGTTTTCGCCTTCTCGCTTTTATGAAATCAATCAGTTGAACAACAACAAAATGAGGTGTACCCCTTTCGTGCATCCACTTATTATTGTTAGAAAGACTAGAAATGTTTTGGTTTTCCTTGCCAAATTTATATTCATGATTGTAAGAGCATCCACAATGGGGGGTGTATATGGGGGTGTGTGTTAAATATACACCCCGAGTCACCGGAATCGTCTCCAACGGGGAGATGTAAATGGATGTAAATATACATCACCACCATGGGGATGTAAAATAAAATGTATATTTATATCTATTTTTACATCCCTTGCAAGCGGGACCCACCCGAGAAAAGAGAAGAAAAATGAAGAAAAGTCAACATAAAAGGCTAGGACCCACGGCTACACCCCCGAATTTACACTCCCCCACTGGAGCAAAAAACATATTTACACCCCCGGAGGTGTAAAGGGGATGTAAAAGTGGCTTTACACCCCCGAATTTACACCGCTCCATTGTGGATGCTCTAAGTATTTAAGATCTGTACAAACTCAATTACATAGTTTAGGTTATGAGTGGTTCATTCAATTGAGGTCAGAGTACAACATGGCTAAGCTGCAATCATTGGTCATCAAATGGTACATTAATCATCATTATTGCAATGCACCCTAATCATTGATTCTGTACTCGATTCATTATTGCATTGCAATCATAGTTGCTTTCTAAAACTAGATCTAGGAAATATTGAGCTTTTTAGGACAATCTTTGTAAGAATCTTCTTAAGCTTAGTGGATTAACTGATCGGAATGATAACCAATAGTTTTTCCTAGTTGTGGTTGAATGATTTATTCCTAACAATATCTTCAAAGTTGTAATAGTCTGTTTGAGCAAGTTGTCCTAGTTTAGTACTGTCTACTTGGGTTTTAATTACTTTGTTCACCTAAATATCGGTTTTCGATTATAATAAAAGAATATGTATTTTTGTGTTGCATTTCTTTGAAGGGAATATGAAAGTCAATACATTTAATCGGGATACACTTGGAAAACAAAAGCTAGATGGTATGAAATATTAATGACATTGTTTTTTTTTATATAAATACAATAGTCTAAAGTACAACGTGTAGGGGGGTGTTTCTTAGACACGCATACTACTAAAGTGTCATAGGAGTTCGAACCTGAGACCACTAGTTTGCAAATAAAAGCCATTTTCCACTAGTTTAGACCCCGTTGAGATTGTTTTAAGTGTAAAGAAAGTGACGAATGTTATGAGGAAAATGGAAGAGGTCCAAAAGAGAAGGTTAGAGAGAAAGTTGCTAATATTCCCGTTTATCTAATATATCCAATTAATAATAAATATAACTTTTTTTCTTGCCTAAAATAATAAATTAAAATAACTTCAAATGCACCATAATGCACACTTCTTTACGTAAACTACGCACGTACCGCACACTATTACTTATTAATATCCATGTGGTCCTTGTGAACCCAAATAAGGGTCGTGTCATATCCTCATCATTTACAAGAGGTCCCTATTTTTGATAAAAGAAGACATTGATAACATTGTTGGCTCACTCTGCAATGCTCTTTAATGATCTAAACCATTTAGCTCTTTAAATTTTAAAGAAATTTATATTTTAAAAAATTCGGTTAAATAGGAAATTGTTTGTTCATTCGATTTTCATCACGATGATTCAATGCCTCATTAGAATATTGTGTTCGTCAATTTATTTGTTCACATTTAAATGATTAAATGATTTTTCGTTTGACTAAGATTTTTTTTTTTAGGTGACTTTTGAACGAAAGCCAAAAAATAGATAATTTGAATCATTAGAATATTTCACCGAGAGTTGGACTTACATGCAATACTCCCTTTATTCTCTTATAAAAAAATTTCTCAATTTTGAAGCTTTTCCTTATGTACAATTCCTATATGCCCTGGTCAGTATTCAAATTGAAGGAAAGCAAGGTACCACTTCTCTATAGCCTTATTAGGGATCATCATTAGGCCCGCGAGCCGAAGTGAATAGCTTGGTTAACCTATTAGATAGGTTCAGATCAATCCCTTTGAGAACTCAGTCTAGCATGAAAAATTAAAACAAACCTACAGAGCCCTGCTTGAGTTCGACTCAAACTTAATAAATTTGGACCAACCTAGCCCGACCTGATAACGAACCCTAAGCCTTATAATCCAAGCACTTTTGTTTTTGCTATGAAAGGGATCAAATCATTGGCCTAACTTATCCCTAATTTAGTTCCCCATCTACCTCACCATTTGGGCTACACCCGAAGGCTTATGATCAAAGTACATCTAACTAGCACTTAAAAGTCGGATCTTTGTCCATGGCCAATAACCTTCTTATGTCCGTGGTCAACTAGGCTCATTAAATATTTGTTTAAATGGTCCATAAAAATGGTGGCTAATATTGAAGTTGTGTGAGGCACTAGTTTTATCTTCGAACACGCAATCTATCTAAGCACAAGTAAAACGATTTTGTAATGGTTCCTGGATATCGAATGCACAGCTCTTATCATTTAAAATAAAACGATTTTATTGTAATGCCCCCTGAAACTATGGTCAAATCTCACTTCACCCCATGAAAGTTAAAATGACCCACTTTACCTCTTTCACTGATATTTTGCATCTCAATTTACCCACTGCCATAAAAAAATTGGAAAACAAAAACACTCACATAATACATTGAAAATAAATAAAAATCATGTATCTTATTCAAATCCGCTTATTCCAAACCTAAAATCAATAACACAACACAAACAATTGTATAAATTTATTTTATTTTATTCAAGTAAAAATCATATGCACACACAGAGTGAGCAATTGAAGAACTTAAACTACAATCTCATTCTTCTTCTTCCTCCTTTATTTGATCTTATGCTCTGGTTTGAGGAGGGGATGGGTTTATTGGTTGCAGGGGCGAAAAGCTTGACAATAAAGACGGTGGCGTGGCCTTGGGCTTCAAGAGTTGGATATACTATTGAGGTTGGGTTGAGTTCGTAACAGATCTGGTATGGCAGTTGGCTTAGGGTGGGGGAGGTTGGGATGGAGGCCTCGTCCTCTCTTCACTGCCCTGAAAGAGCAGTCAACCCTTTTACACCCTTATCTCTCTCCTTATGGGTCTCTCCCAACCAATGACTCGAGGAATAGCGAGCAAGGCCTGGTCGTGATGGCGCGCAAGGTAGGTGCAAGATCTGGGTTGGCTAGGTACAAACGGAAAGGGTGGGTTGGGGGAGATCTGTTAGTGGCGATGATGGTAGGGGGTGGAGAAGACAGTGGCAGCTTCATTTTAATTTTTTCTTTTGTTATTTTTGTAATTTTATTATTATATTTTTTATGAGCTGTAATTTTATTATTTTAGGGTGGTGCTGTGCTGTGGAAAATCTTTTAATTTTTTTTTTTTGCACACATGGTAATTATGTGGTATGCATTTCAGCAAAATTTCGGGTCTATTCATGCCACGTTGGCAACTTTAACAGAATTATTAACTGACTTGACGGTGAGGGGTAAATTGAGAGGCAAAACATCGATCAAGGGAATAGAAATTGAGGGCATGTTTACGTATCAGTAATGGAGAAAGTAAGGAATCAGAGAATTTAGGAATCGGGGAACTACTGAATCGGTATGGGAAGAATCATTCCCATAAAGCTGTTTACTAAACATATGGAATTAGCAAAGGAATGAGGTTGATTCCCATTATTATTGTTTACTAATTTTCATGAATCAGAATCCAAATTAATTTGATTACTAAAATGCCCTGCAAATTTTCACCACAGG
>NW_018921751.1:1270654-1282891 GCF_002207925.1 Prunus avium | reverse complement strand
GACCCCGTACTTACATAATCTTTACTTCATTAGATTCGTGCACTTGCGGGTATTTTTAATTGGTTGTTTGCACATTAATTTGTGTCCTTTTAGGAATGCAACATTTGTTGCCAATGGTACAAGTTATGCTTAGAATACTTCTAAAGGAAATTAAAAAGAGCTTTAATTATTTTGAACAACTACAATGGAAAATATTTTGTGGATCAAATTATTAAGAGTTGCATGCTTATGTTAAAAGTGGAACCCCAATGCCTTAGTGTTTTAATCAATTAAATTTTCTCTAAATCAAATCTTGCATAAATCAACCTCTCAATCACACTTGTTCTTTTTCATCTCTGTTATTTTCTTTACACTGCTCTCTATGGATACGACACTCGGACTTCCGAGCTACACTGCTATACGACACCTCCCTTGGGTTTTGCAAAGTGGTGCGAACAGTATTTTTGGAAGTTATTAAGAGAAAACAGGAATGAGAATTGTATCGACTACTCCCCCATAGGTGATCTGATACCCGGTTTTGAGGGGATGTGATTACGAATTTTGAGGTGGGGCCCACTTATTTTTTCATTCCTGATTGCAAGTAAATGCAGGGGAAGTCAGGAATGGAAATCATTCTCTTTCCTCCCATACCCATTACTGATACGTAAACATGCCCTGAATGAAATGTCTGTGATTCGTTTTTAATCTTGGGGAAGAACTTAAGCTAAAATAGATTCTATAAAATAGCTGGAAAGTCAAATATCACTTTGAGGGGGATAAAATAGGTTGGTTCTTTCGTGTACCCCTATAGGTTGGTTCATTAATATGGCCCAATACAATTTTCTTGTTTGGCCTATATATGACAATCCTGCCCGTACAAATTTGTACGCCATTCCTTCAAAATTCCATTGCTATTTCATTTGCTTCTTCTTTTGTTGGTTAGTTCCTCTCGTTTTTCTGCAAATATTCAAACGCATTATGTTAACTTTTTTAAATTTAAAAAAAAAAGAAAAAAAAGAAAAAAAAAGAAGGTCATCTCTTAATTGGATAGAACCATGGGATTAGGTCAATTGGCAAAAATGGGTGTAAAAATTGGAGTGTAATTACAAGATTGTCCTCAAATTATAAGTTTATTCTCACAGAGGACAACAAAAATTTAGTTTCGAAGGCCTTATTTATTATAGTATATATGAGGCTGCATTTGGCATTGGAGCGGCCCTGTATATATGCACATACTCTATTACTAATTAGTTCGAAATTGTTCTCATTGCAGCTGAACTTCTACGTTTTGATAGTTACAACTTACATCCCACCTTTTGCTACTGCAAGAGGATCGGAAATACTCAAAGGCTTGAATTATGCATCTGGGGTAGCTGGCATCTGTGGGAGCAAATTTCGTCCCACGAGAATATTCGATCGATTGATTCCCCTTTCTTCTTCCTCGTCTCTTTCTCCTTGCAAAATAGATTGGAATAAGAGAACCACTCCCGGGGGGTGTTGGCCAAAGACCCTCTGATGCCTAAGTTAGTTCGATTGTTTCTAGGTGAAACAATAGCTAAAAAAAGGTACAGAGATTTCTCAAGGGTGATAACCGGGTGGCCGGAGCCTTGTGTAAGGGAGAGAGAGAGAGAGAGAAAGGCGGCTATGAGGGAATTTTTGTAGTCTTTTGTGAGCTTCGAATGGCTTACCTCATGCCTTGCGTAGCCTCATATTTATAGAGCCTCGTAGGGTTAGGGTTTGGAGAAAAATAATCCTTGTTGGGAAAGGAATTATTTTTCTGATTCTAGGAGATTTAAATGAATTAGGGATTTAATGTGAATCAAATCCCTAATCAAGGCAAGAATCCCCAAATCAAATAATCCCCAAATGAAAGGAAATATTTGACCTAGAGGGTTTTGCTAAAATTAGGTTCCCACAAATGCCCCCCAGCTTCTGCATAGCGCGTGGTGGCATGTAGGAGATATTGATTGATTGTTGGGCTATCCAACTGTGTTTGGACTTCCTTCTTGGATTTGGGCTCCCAATTGGAGTGAGCTTTTGACTGTTCTTGAAGTTGGGTTCCCAGTAGGAATGGGCTTGAGATTCCTTCTTGACCTAGGATGCCCAACCTGTATAAATGCACGGCTTCTCTTCACTCTTCTTCACATCGCAAACTTAACTTCTCTCCTTTCTAGCTTGAGAGAGATCTTAAAGAATTTGTACTGTTTGTTGAAGAGAGGAGTCGCCGTGCATCCCAAGGTAAGTCGAGCACGTATATTTCTTTTTCTTCGTCTTTTCTTCTTTTTTGCTTCGAGGATCAGCTAGGGGAAGTTGTCGTCGTGACAAGCAACGGTTGGCAGTGGGCGGCAGCCGTGGTGGAGCAGGTACGCACAGGTGGACCAGCTACTGCCTATCGTCGCAAGTCTGGGCTGGATCATGCTTGGCCTCATTCGTTGCGGGCCTCGTCAGCTGATCAATCCAATCCTGGCTATGAGCATGAATAGGACAATCCTCAATTGACCATGTTTATTTCCTCGTCAGCTGTGTTGCATCTTTATTTGTGTCTTTTTGAAATGGGAAAACATGGGATTTTTCTCTCTCTCTCTCTCTCTCTCTCTCTCTGTTCTTCGCATCGCAACCCTCAAAGCCCTCAATCGTACCCTCAATCTACAACACTAGACTGAGTTTTTTTTCATGAGATAAGGCGAATTCTCATCTGGGTTTGATTTATTTAGGGTAAATTTCCTTTCTTTGGTTTCGATTTTCATTATCAATCTGTCTTTTTGGACTGTGAATACCGTAAGTTTGGGCAATTTGATGTTTCTTGGATTCTTGTTCTGGGTTCGATTATTCACCTCTCTGATTTTGATTTTCTTTCTTAAGAACTAGTACATATCAATCTGTGTTGCATCTTTATTTGTGTCTTTTTGAAATGGGAAAACATGGGATTTTTGGGCATAAGGGTTTTGGTAGTTCACTTTTCTTGTTTGATCTATTTCGGGGTTTTCTCAGTTGAGGTGCTTTTCTTGCTTTCTAGGCAAATGGGTTGTTTTATGGATGTTTTACTTGAAAGATAGTGCTTTCTCCTCTCCCTTTCTCCTAGGAAAGATACGGCATTTGGTTTTTGTTGACTTTAATGGTATTCGTATGGGTATTAATTTAAAGTGAGTTAACTGGTTCTTGTTAATGTCTTTAGGTCTAAGTGGATTCAGGGTGTAATTATTCATCACTTGTCTTTTAGGAGTTTCGAAAGTTAAAATATGTTGGTGTTGGAGATTTTCCTTTGACTTCTTAGTTTGGGGTTGCTTAACTTTTAAAAGAAGCAGCTTATTTTTTAAGTTTTGAATGAAAAAGTGTTTGGTAAATCAAGATAAGGCTGCTTTTTTTCAAAATTGCTGTGACTCACAGCAGATTTCAGAAGCAGCTCAAGAGGTGCTTCTCAAAACTGCTGCGGATGGAAGCATGCGGAGCAATTAATGAAACATTCAAAATACCTATAATACCCCCATTTATTTTAGCAAATGACATCCGTTATCCTCACTTTCTATTCTACGTTAAGGTACTGCAACTCGATTCTTCTTCTTTTCTTTGGCAACTCGACTTCTGTCTGCAACTCGATTCATACCAAAAAAAAACCCAGCCCCTAGCTCTCTACGCTGTTATCTCCACTCCAGCCACAAAAATCCAAACCACAGCTTAAAATAAAAACTCAATCCTAGCTCCCCAGTTTGTGATCTCCACTCCAACCACAAAAGATCCAAACCCCAAATATATCTTCAAACATCTGTATGCGAATTGTGGAGGACCAAAATCGATAGCAATACAGGCATCTACGCTCCTTGATCAACGATTTTCACAAAAAATAGATTCTTGAATCCATCAACAATTCGTTGACCTTCTCTTGGAAACCAAAATCAAGGGAAAGTTGAAACTCAAATCAAAACCACAGGAAAACAAAATTTTCATTTGGATTTGATTTCCTTCTTGTTGTTTTCTTTGATGACAACACAGTTTCTATCTGGGTTTGGGTTGAGTTTTTGGTTTTAAAATTCTCGATCTGGGTTTTTTCTCTTGGTGTTTTGGGGCAATGGAGAGAGAGAGAGAGAGAGATGCAGGTGGGTACGGTGTGGGATGGGGTTTTTTTAGGTTACTTTCTTAATTTAATTTTGTTTATATTTTTATATTTTTGGTCACAATTTTTGGAATTGGAACTAATTTTGTTACTTTAAAAATTTAGAATTTGTGGCAAAATAAGTAACAATTTCATCATGATGTCCTTTTTGGTCATTATACATATTAAAAGCACTTTTAATAAAAATTTACCAAACACTTTGACTCTTCACAGCACTTTTTCTAATACAATTTACCAAACGCCTAGCTGTTTTTTTTCACAGCTGTTTATTCTCACAGCACAGCAGAAGCAGTTTTAAAAAAAAGCACAGCAATACCAAACTAGCCCTTCGTGTCTATCTTAAATTAGCTTTAGAACTTTTTTTATTCATGTTTTTCTTGAAGATAGTTGATGGAGAAAAACAGGCTTAATCCCTCTTGCAGGTCCATTGATCCCCTATTTCACACTCAGACAGCCCTTAGAAAGTCATAATAGTAGGAGAAATTTGTGTTGTTCATGCTCAAATAAACTCTACTAACCTTTTATCAGGAAACTAACTGGTCTGTGCTAGTGTGCCAAACGAGTAAGTGAGAAAGTGAGAAGGTAGAAAATATAGGTTAGAAGACGATTGGTGCATGTCTACACTGAAATCGTACTCGATTTGTAATTTTCAGTGATTTGAGATAACACTTTAGCTAGTCTTAGTTGTTATTTTAGCCAGGATTGGATTGATTAGTTATAAGGATTTGGGAAACCTAATAGTGTCCTCCTTCTCTCATGCCACCACCACCACCACAACCATCAATTGTCCTCACCTGGGCTTGGGCCCGATTCTTTGATGGCTCCAAGAGATAACGCAGTAAAGGAAATTAACCTCCAATTGCTCTACGATGAGTGTTTGTGTGTACTCATGATATTGAAAGGTCGAGCACTTTCTACAATAAATGCGGAGCTGAGCAAAAGAAGCAGAAAAAAGAAACTGAAGAACTTGGTTGCCATGTTGGAATTGGACAATTGAAAAACAGAGAGAGAGAGAGAGAGAGAGAGAGAGAGAGATAAGAGTAGGGTGGTTGCTGGGACTGCTCTTGGTGGTTGTAGTGGTGGATTGGGATGGCAGTGACGACATGAGAGAAGACGACAGAGTCTGTTGGGTTTCCAGAATTTCTATTTTTAATTTTTTAATTTATAAACTGAACTTAATAATTTTTTAAAACTTTAATGAAATTTTTAATGGTAATTTAACGTAATGGACAACATTGATTAACGGAGTAAAACACAAGGATTAAATTGACTAAATTGACCTAAAGGACACAAATCAACATCACCTGGGGAAAAAAAATTGTTTGCTATCATATTTATATTAACCACCATAGTGTTATTCTTTTTATCAGAAATAACACAGCTGGTTTTTCAAATTTTACCATGAAATCTCTGTGCACAAGTTGTCCAACACTTACAAAATTTGAGCCAAATTAGGAACATAGAGCACGGCATAGATAAGTTGATGCGTCCCGTCATACACTATTATTGCATCCGCTCTCTATGTACCACACATCTTGTGCATCTTGATGCGAACTAAAGCATTTATAAAATAATTGCACTTAATAATCATCATTCTCGGTAAAATTCGAGTCATTGCTATTCTGGCATCTGTAGTCTCCTCATCATCTCCATAGAGCTCTTCGTTTTCGGCCATCGAACCTTCGGGATTTTCCAATATCTCCTTACCTTCTTCCTCGGCCCTGTGCTCATAATCTCTTTCTACCCCATTGGTTTCGGCGTCGACCATAACTTGGTCTTCTTCCTGCCCTTGGCTCACTTAATATCATATGGGGCTCACCCCTAGTTTCTTGGACCACGTTTTGGTCATTCTCTTCTTTCTTCTCAACCTTGGTGGGTTGAGCCACCTTGGTCACGGCCGGGGCCTTGGTGACCGAAGGCTTGATTTTTGTTTGAGCCACCCTTGTCTTCTCACCCTTCAAAGGTTTATCACCCCTCATCTTGGTTGGCTCACTCACTTTGACCTTGGAGTTATTTGCATCAAAAGCCCCAATCAAGTGTGCCTTAAACTCCAAGATTGGCTCTTCCGGGACCGTCATCACAACTAGGCCATTCACCTATTCTCGATGTATATTTATATCCTCGGTCGTTGCTGCCTCCAAAAAAGCCACGACATCAGCCTAGGCAAGCTCTAATTCCTCCAGCTGAAGCTTCTCTCGAAGCTCGACCAATCGGTCAAGTTGAGCCTGCCTCTTGTCCGCCCACTCCAACTCCGTATTGCAAGTGGTGGCCTATTGCCTCTGAGCCGTTCTTGTTTGAGTCTTGATCAGAGGTACTGGGGGAAGTTTTGGACCCCTGCTTTTATACCATTGGCCAGCCTTGTTGTTCAGTATCTTGAAAGTTAAGACACCATTACCAGCTGCTGGTTAAGACACCATTACCGTCTGCTGGGTGGGGTCTTGATACATAGGCCACATCTCGACTTTTGCACTCACCCACCGAAATCCACATGCTTCTATTTTGGCTTAAGTTTAGCGAATCAATGTCTTTATACCTTAAGGGGGCATGTTGATTTCTCCTCTTAGGCTGATATCGTAGGGTTTAGGGTTGGTACCAAATATTCAAAACTTAATTGACTGCACATGGTGTCTCGGTCTCCAATATTAGGGTTTCTCTGTCACTACCAAATTTCTTTGTTACTCTGCTCTGCTGTGCTTCCATTCCATGTTAAGTCAATTTGACCAGCAAAATCTGCTAAATATGCTAACTTTTGCATTAATAATCGGGAGTGAGTTGGCTTCATGTCGTTTTCTCTGCCTCTCCCTTCTTTCCATTGATTTGTAAACTCCACTACCATGCTTCCTCCTTTTAAAGAAAAAAATTATTCTTTATGTAGGTGTGAACCACTCCCAGATGGACGTTTCCATTTAGAGGTTAGATACGAGTGTCTTTTGCTTCAATCCATACTTTTCCGCTCTGTTTACATTGTTTTAATAATGCATTATGAATGCTAAAACTGATCTACTTTTCATTTAATGAACAATTATCCTTTATTTTTGGTCTTTATTTATACACCCGAGGTTGCAAATTAACTAATAGGCTTATCTATGATAAATATTTCCATGTCATAATGCAAGACAAATGACCTTGTGGGTCAAGAGCTCGCCGCGGGCACGACAGTTGTATGTGTCGAGTGAAAACGCTTCAAATTGGACGATCGGAGGCCAAAGACCCCACACCCGCTTAATGCTTCGCATCCAAGATCACAAGTAGAAACTTGTGGACCTTCACAATCTCATGATGAGCCGTGGGTTGATCGGGACACAAGCACTGCTACGACGTCCTCCTGCTGCTCGCGAAGGGCAAGAGGAGAAAAGGGACAACGAGAGGCACCATTCCTTAACAATAGGTAGCCAAAACAGGAACCCATTAACCCACACAAGCCAATCTTGAAGCATCAATGACGAGGGGGTATGAGACGACAGTTTGATGCCAGAGCAAAGAGCCTGCCGGTGCATACAACTCATTCACCACTTACACGTCGTTGCATTAGCAAAGCCCAACACCATCAAACGAACCGCACATCTCAACAAGCACAATGGCTAACCGAGAATGCAATTGCACCGAGTGGAGCCAAGCCCGCACTGCTAGGCATGACAAGAATACCATGAAATCTAGGCAACTAGGCAACTGATATGTTGTGGGTTCGTAACTCGTAGGAGTGTCACCTTCAACGTCCCCCGGTATTGGGTTGAGTTTCTAAAAACAATCATGCACACCGAGGTTAAACTTTACCAGTTCCACTCCAACTCGCCGCTCGCCCACTACTCCGAAGGCAACCGATATTTGGTGGCATCATTGCTACTCGTAAGATTGTCATCCTCGACTTGGTCGTGCATTGGGCTCGCATCGTGCACATACAAGCAATGCCTAGACAATCCTAATCATAGCTCAACCGCACATGAAGACACAAATAAAGATCCAACACAGCTGATCAATCCCATATGTGTTGCCTTTGAATAAGGAACATTAGTCTTCTCATATGTTTGTTTAAAAAAATTCATTTCGACAGACTTGGGTCTGCCCTACAAGAGTCAGACTAACCAGTGGAATTTCCGGGAGTGGGTTCCGTTCATTATTATAAACTTGTGAAGACACACATGTTTTATTTATTTATTATAAACTTATAAAGACAGTTTTTACATTTTGTGAGATGCATAACAATACTACACAAGAAAGATGGCATGATATTTTATTCCTCCATATTACTGGCAACAAGAACAGCCGTGCTCTCTGCCAGTAGCAGAGGCCAACCTCTATAACTTTGTTCCCAAACATCCATGGACGCGGATTGTGCATGAGGGACATGTCGGGGATGTTTTTCTCTCTTGCCTCCCTTTATCTGCTTTAATCCATGCTTGAGGGCAGGCAACAACGCCTCCATGCACTCCGCAACCGCATTTGGATTTCCAGGCATGTTAATGATCTGAATATATGTATATAGTAAGAACAGAGAATTACATAATTAGGGGATGGAACCAAATGATCCATAAGATCCAAATTTCTAAGATATTGAAAATTGACAAATCATTCAACACAAAATAAAAAAGACTACCATGAGAGACATGTTCGAAATATACTTAGCATCAATGTAACATCAACAATGTTGAAAGGAAACTAGTGCATTTGAATTTATACTTAGTAAGAACAGAGAATTACATAATTAGGGGATGGAACCAAATGATCCATAAGATCCAAATTTCTAAGATATTGAAAATTGAAAAATCATTCAACACAAAATAAAAAAGACTACCATGAGAGACATGTTCGAAATATACTTAGCATCAATGTAACATCAACAAGTTGGTTTACATGTTCGAAATAAAGTGCTTAATTTTTATGACAAATCAAGTTGGTTTACATATTTAATTATTTTTCAATTTTTGATAAATAATAAATATAATAACGTGTACGATGTCATGATGTCCAGTGAATAACGTGAAATAAAGTTACTTATGTATCTTACCATGCAATTTATAAAGTGTAAAATATTGTAGTAAAAAATATAGATGAAGCTTAATATTGTGCCACATACCTAGCCTATAGGTTGCTAGACTACTTGGGTGGCTTGAAGGTAAACTACCACCCCAAATAGCCTTATGTATAGGCTTTGTAGAGTGCTTAGTGAGCACTTTCCAATTAGGTTTATATATATAAGAATACCTATTGTTCTTACACCTCATGCCAATATACACCACCTCATGCTTTAATTGGTTTTTGAGGACTCCATAATGCAACACGTCAATCTATAAGAGAAAGTTTAGTAAGCATCAACAAAAAACCTTTCTAAATGCTTTTGTAAAGTGTGTGTATATAATGAATATTAAATAAGGTTGAAATGAATTGATATAGTTAAAGCCATATAATAAGATTTGATAGGCTATAGCTATATTGATCATTTGGCTTGCCATACAACTAATATATATATATATATATAGTGATGAAAACTAATAATTATAATTATTTAATTTTCATGAAAGTAGGGGGTAAATTTTGGCTATTTTTGATAAAAACTCAATTAATATACATACTTAAAAATATGGGGTTTCACACTTATTTACTGTTACACTCTCTAAAACGGACGTTCTTGGTCTCACTTTACCTTATTAAATTGAAATTTTCTCACTTAACCCCCATAATCTCTAAAAGTTGCTTCAATTTTCTCACTTTACCACTTCTGTCCATTTCCGTCCACAAAACCGTTAAAGGTGCTGACATGACATACAGGGACGGACCCAGGATTTCAAATTGGGGTGGGCTAAATTTACATTATGCACAAACCTAGAAAACTCGACTCGAGTGAATTTCATTGATCACAAAAAAAATATATCCTAATCAAGAGGACATAATGAGTTTTACCCCATAAAATTCATCTAGTACATGTATCTTTTTTGTTTTCTACGAGTAGGAGTGTGTGAAGTGAAGAATATGTTATTTTCTATCAAAAAAGAAAATAGGGGTATTTTCAACCAAAAAATGGGGGCTTAGCCTTTGGCCCTTTTTGTACCAAAAATAAATAAAAAAGGAGAAGGTTTAGGGTTGAGTAACTGACCCTCACTAATATCTTAATATTTCTAGTGCAAAATTGCAAAAGAAAAAAAAAGAATAAAACGGTTAGGTAGGCAATGCAAATAGGAATTGGATATTTGGATGCCTTATATTTATAGTCATATTATTTTATCAATTTTCTTTTCGATAAGTGTACGTTATTTATAACGTCTTGTTTCGCTGGTCACGTGTAAGTGTAACACGTGTTATTTTTTTTTTAAATAATTTACATCTATGCACAAGCTCCACCACTCTTCATATTAAGTTTTAGAAAAATACAAACTTCTCTACATCATATTGCCGAATTACTCTTCTTTTTAAAGATATAAAACGTTGAGGAGCCTCTCTCTTTAAAATCTCCTTGGGAGTTGATGGAAAGGCTTGTTGATTGCTTGGTTGTAATGATCTTATTCTCTTCCCTTTGTTTATTGCTTTGTTGTTCTTATTTTTTATTTAAAATTTTATATTTACTTGGACTTCTTATATGCTTAAAAGTAAGTTGTAGACAGGGACGGACCCAGGATTTCAAATTGGGGTGGGCTAAATTTACATTATGCACAAACCTAGAAAACTCGACTCGAGTGAATTTCATTGATCACAAAAAAAATATATCCTAATCAAGAGGACATAATGAGTTTTACCCCATAAAATTCATCTAGTACATGTATCTTTTTTGTTTTCTACGAGTAGGAGTGTGTGAAGTGAAGAATATGTTATTTTCTATCAAAAAAGAAAATAGGGGTATTTTCAACCAAAAAATGGGGGCTTAGCCTTTGGCCCTTTTTGTACCAAAAATAAATAAAAAAGGAGAAGGTTTAGGGTTGAGTAACTGACCCTGACTTATATCTTAATATTTCTAGTGCAAAATTGCAAAAGAAAAAAAAAGAAAAAAAGAAAGAAGAAAAAGTCCAAAAACAAAACAAAACGAATGACCGTAGACTCATAACAGTGGAGCACCCAAGTGGCCCACAACCAATAAAAGAGTGCAGTGCGTGGTTGTTTATTGGCTGGGCTGAGCATATTAGTTTAGGCTGAAAAAAGACAAAGTTAGCCCAGGTTAGCCAAAGGGTAGGTCCGTCCCTGCAATTATGCAAACTTTATCTATAAAAGGTGTCGGGCTGTATATTAGTAAAGAATCCTTATTTATACAGAAAAATACGCATTTTTGTAATTAAAATTTCAAATAATTTACGGTAATTAATTAATTATAAATTTAAAATGATAGAATTTAGTTATATCACTACCTTATTAATTTGCACAGATTGCCTAGAGACGTACTGCCTGTAGTTTGGTTTATATATAATGCATGTAAAATTTGCAAATGCTAAGTTATGTAGGGTTCTATCCAACCAAAAAAAAAAGTTATGTAGGGTTCTAACCTAACGTACTGAATATTTTTTAATAAGATGTAAGGTATTCTTGCATTGTTCAGATAACTTTCACGATCATGATAACTATGAAACGTCAATTATACCATACTCTTATTTATTCCCTTGGATTGGACAGTTTTCATAAGGGGATCATTTTTGCTCATACCATTTTAACTCAAAATGTACCCCTACCACCATTCTTAATATTTGACACTTGTCTATTTGTATAACCATAGATCCATAAATACAAAGCAATGAGTTAACTATGGTTATGTCAATAGACTATAGGTAACCACATTCCATTCAAGTGGTGAGAAGGGTGGTAAGAGTACAGCTTAGGCAAGGGCGGAACCAGGAATTTTTCAACGGGTGGGCTAGCTAAAGTTTTTAGCTTAAAATTTAATGATTATTTTTTTTGGTACTTACAATTTCTATAGTTTTTCTAGAAATATAAGTAAACATTAAATCATATAAACCACGCTAATTCATAGCTCCACAGACTAATTTTCAATAAGTTTTAACATAAACCAAATAGGGTTTAACACCATAGTGGATTGAACATCTAAGGCTTTTTACCTAGATTAATATTGACTAAGTATGAAAAATGGTTTTTCAGAATAATTATTTTCTCGAGATAAATTTTGGTGGCTTTTATTCCTCACACATCAAATAAGAAAACTTGATTTTATG
>NW_018921751.1:1255029-1270598 GCF_002207925.1 Prunus avium | reverse complement strand
TTTTCATATTTTGATTTGGGGGGAATTTGATTTTCTAGTATTTTTATTTGAATCCAAATGGGGGGTACTTCTTTATTTACATTGTAAACTTAAGTAAAATGAGTAATATAAAAATAAATGAAAGTAAGACAAAGACATTTACTTCCTTACAGCCGACTGTAACCCTTAGTGTGGTTTCACCCCTGACCTTAGGCTAAAGTGGTGAGAAAAACAAATATTTCCTTTTCATAAGGGGCATCATTTTGGATTAGGCGCACCATTCTAGACCTTTTTATACTAAATATTCAGAGCTAATGTATCTTAAAGTTATGGCAACAAAGACCACCTTTTGAGGGCAAAGCTCGATTTGCATACAATTGAATTCAAATTATTCCTTGAACAGAATTGAGTGCAATGCCAAAGAGACTACGTTATCTGCACCAAATTATATGTCGTACGTACGTAATCCATCTAATTAATAATAGAGTGGACTTTATTTGCCTTAAATAATAAAGATGACTTTAAGTTCAGCAAAACTCAACATGTACCACACTATTGTTGGGCTCACTCGTCTATTTATTTTACAAACAATTTGGTTTAGTCTTTTTTTCTTTCCAACATGATTCTTTAAAAAAAAAACCTAAAATCTGAACGCTTCAAACAATTTGGTTTTGCTGAACTTAAAGTCATCTTTACTAAGTAAATGTCTTTGTCATTTTACTTTCATTTATTTTTATATTACTCCTTTTACTTAAGTTTACAATGTAAATAAAGAAGAACCCCCCATTTGGATTCAAATAAAAATACTAGAAAATCAAATTTCCACCAAATCAAAATATGAAAAATCGGTTTTAGTGCAAAATACAATTTAGGCTAAAAATGATGGGTCATTAAGTCAATATATACTTCATACTAAAATTCCATAAAATCAAGTTTTCTTATTTGATGTGTGAGGAATAAAAGCCACCAAAATTTATCTCGAGAAAATAATTATTCTGAAAAACCATTTTTCATACTTAGTCAATATTAATCTAGGTAAAAAGGCTTAGATGTTCAATCCACTGTGGTGTTAAACCCTATTTGGTTTATGTTAAAACTTATTGAAAATTAGTCTATGTTGCTATGAACTAGCGTGGTTTATATGATTTAATATTTACTTTTATTTCTAGAAAAACAATAGAAATTGTAAGTACCAAAAAAAAAATTCATTAAATTTTAAGCTAATAACTTTAGCTAGCCCACCCGTTGAAAAATTCCTGGTTCCGCCCTTGCCCAAGGTATACTCTTACCACCCTTCTCACCACTTGAATGGAATGTGGTTACCTATAGTCTATTGACATAACCATAGTTAACTCATTGCTTTGTATTTATGGATCTATGGTTTTACATATGGACACGTGTCAAATTAGGGGAGGGGTGGAATTGAACCTGGGACCTTGAGTGCAAGAATAAATACTCTTAACCACTTCAACTACAAGGCCCTTGCAATGTGACATTATATTCAAATTCAACATTTGTGCTAAGGATGGGGCTTTCATACATATAATGAACATGAACATGAAGCTTCTTTAATTTTTCAACATTAGACTCTATTCATATTTTATTTTATTTTTATACAAGTAATATTGGAGGAGGGGGAGAATCGAACGTAGGAAATCAGCTGCATGTGTAAATATTTTTAACCACATTATACTCAAATTCAACATTTGTGATAAGGAAAACGTTATTGGTGAGTATTTTCCAACTAGTTAATAGTAGGGTTTAGCACAGATTGGTCCGATCTGCCAAACCATACAAATTTTCTCCAACTACAATAGAGAGGAACCAATATCCACTCTAATCTTTAATATTTTGGTGTACCACTAAGCTTGGGTTAATAATTAAGTAATATGGCCTAAAGCAATGCTTTTGTGTAGCCTATTTATATGCAATCCTAGCAGTAAAAGTATGTGCACTATCCAGACTACCACATTCGTTCCTAATCTCTATATTGCTATTTCACTTTCTTTGTGTTTTGTTGTTTGTTGGTTTTGTAATCCTTTGTGTCTTTGTTCTTTATAATTTGTTCTTTCAAATGGCACGTGAGATTGTGAAGCCCTTGTGGACGTTGTTTTCTGCAATTTTTTTAATTTATTTGGTTAATGGGGCAGCACAACCACAAGTTCCTTGTTACTTCATATTTGGAGACTCATTATCCGACAATGGAAACAACAATGGCCTCTTCACTATAGCCAGAGCCAATTATCCACCCTACGGCATTGATTTTCCAAGGGGTCCAACTGGAAGGTTTTCCAATGGACGTAATTTGGTCGATGTGGTTGGTCAGTTTTCTTGTCTTTCTGCAAAATTTCAAATAATATATTATGTAAATTCACAGTCATAATTATAGTGTGATACTGGAGTACGATCACATGAACATTTTCCCTTCTTTCCACTGTAATATAAAACTCATGCAAGTTTTTAGCACAAAAATAACTCATTATTATGTCCTCATTGCAGCTGAACTACTAGGTTTTGATAGTTACATTCCACCTTTTGCAACTGCAAGTGGAATGGAAATAAACAAAGGCGTCAATTATGCATCTGGTTCATCTGGTATCCGCAACGAAACTGGAAGAGTACAGGTAATTTATTATTTGATGCAGGGACATTATTCTATTTTCTTCACTACATGACCATAGGACCCTTTTAGATGCTCTAAATTTCATATTGATTTAAAGTGATCCGCGATGAAAAATTATCGATACCCAATCCGTACAATGTCGAAATTTATCAAAGCATTATTTTAACCCCCTCTCCTCGATTTTGCAGGGACAGATAATAAGTATGGCTATGCAATTGCAAAATCACCAAAGCATAGTGAAACAGATAGCTTCTTTTAGGGGAAATAATGTCCCATCAGCTGAGGAGTACTTAGGCAAATGCATATATTCAGTTGAAACGGGCACCAATGATTACTTTATCAACTACTTTAGTTCCCTGTCCAACACTAGCCGCCAATATACACCAGATCAATATGCAAGAGTACTCATTGAAGAATATTCTCAGCACTTAAGAGTTAGTAGAACAATTTCTTATATATTAATTAGGCTTATTCTTTATTTAAAATTTTCATTTTAGGTCGTCAGTGGGGTATGGCTTAGTTGGTTGAGCTCTTTCACATCTACCAATGTGGGCATAGGTTTAAAACCCCAATGCACTCAATAAATATTTGTGTAAATCCCCCCTCCCCAATTCGCTTCTTGTACTAAAAAAATTCATCATTTTATACGACTACTTTATGCATCATGAAATTAATTGAAACTTTTATATAACTGGAGCTTTTCTGATTATGCTAGACGTTGTACAACTTTGGGGCAAGAAAGATAGTTCTCTTCGGGCTAGGTCCTTTAGGCTTCATACCTTATGAAGTTACTGCGTGTGGCACAAAAGGCTCTTCTTGCGCTGCTTATATCAACAGTGCAGTTCAAATTTTCAACTTGGGGCTTGTATCACTTGTCCAAGAACTCAACAGCAATCTAAGAAATGCCAAGTTTATTTACATAGACTATTATGGGATTGCATCATCATATGCTTTATCTCAGGGTAATTTCTAATATCTCTAAACTTTACTTTTTATTTCTTTTTTATACAAATGATAGTGGGGAGGTGGAAATAGGACAAGTGATGTGGCGCGCCAATAAATCTAACTTCACACCAAACGATTGCAAACCAAGTAGGAAATTTGCTTGACATGAGTTCTTCTTTATGCCTTCAATAACCGAAGGACTTCACAATTAGATAACAATTTATCTAATGCAATACTTCTGTCGACATAGATATTAATCTCCCTACTGTCAAAGTCATCAAAGGTACCTTATTTTATGAGTAATGCTACTCTTACTCGTATAATCCTTCCACTTGGTGCGCACAACAAAAATTTCCTTTAAATATTCTAGATCATATATTTCGTTCAAAAACAGATAAAAGTTCAAATTTTGGCACAAACATTTTAATTGACTAATATTGGCTCTTCTATATTTCAGGTTCTCTGATTTCTAACGTCTCATGTTGTGGAGTGACAGACGGTGTGAACACATGCCTTCCTTTTGAAATCCCATGCAGTAACAGGAACCAGTTCATCTTTTGGGATGGTATACATCCTACAGAGGCAACAAATGTTTTTATAGCAGCAAGAGCATACAAAGCTAAGTTTCTTACTGATGCTTTTCCCTACGATATCAACCGCTTAGCTCAACTATCCTAATTGTGCGTTCCATGTTCATATCAACCACTTATATAGTTCAAGTGATTATGAAGGAAATAAAGTTATCAGCTGCGTTTGGGAATTATTATGCATATGTATGGAGATTTATGAGTATATGGGAATGTGGATGACCACCATAATAACCATTATCTCCACTTTTTCATATTTGTAACATAAGCTCTTATTTTTATAATTAGTAGCTATAGTTTGTGGGTTAAATACCTGTATTTGTAAGCCTATAAATAAGTGGTTATCAAAGATGAATGAAAGAAGTTTTAGAGACTAATTTCTGTTGTATTCCTCTACTCCTCATTTCTCTCTACAATTTTCTTTAGTTATATAACACATTATCAGCACGAATCCTCTCCCAAATACCAACTGAGTTCTCCGACCAAAACCCACAGAAGCTGGGCTTCCCTGCCCCCTCCCTCGCTAGTGAATGTTCTGCTGAGTGATGGACTATAACCGGTCCTCCAGACTAGCTGTTTAGTTGATTTCTCTTCTGTTAATGTAGTTCTTTTGTAGTTCCTGGGTTTCTTTTTGCACCCTGCTTTCCCTTGTTTTCGCCTTCTCGCTTTTATGAAATCAATCAGTTGAACAACAACAAAATGAGGTGTACCCCTTTCGTGCATCCACTTATTATTGTTAGAAAGACTAGAAATGTTTTGGTTTTCCTTGCCAAATTTATATTCATGATTGTAAGAGCATCCACAATGGAGGGTGTATATGGGGGTGTATGTTAAATATACACCCCGAATCACCGGAATCGTCTCCAATGGGGAGATGTAAATGGATGTAAATATACATCACTACCATGGGGATGTAAAATAAAATGTATATTTACATCTATTTTTACATCCCTTGCAGGTGGGACCCACCCGAGAAAAGAGAAGAAAAATGAAGAAAAGTCAACATAAAAGGCTGGGACCCACGGCTACACCCCCGAATTTACACTCCCCCACTGGAGCAAAAAACATATTTACACCCCCCGGAGGTGTAAAGGGGATGTAAAAGTGGCTTTACACCCCCGAATTTACACCCCTCCATTGTGGATGCTCTAAGTATTTAAGATCTGTACAAACTCAATTACATAGTTTAGGTTATGAGTGGTTCATTCAATTGAGGTCAGAGTACAACATGGCTAAGCTGCAATCATTGTTCATCAAATGGTACATTATTCATCATTATTGCATTGCACCCTAATCATTGATTCTGTACTCGATTCATTATTGCATTGCAATCATAGTTGCTTTCTAAAACTAGATCTAGGAAATATTGAGCTTATTAGGACAATCTTTGTAAGAATCTTCTTAGTGGATTAGCTGATCGGAATGATAACCAATAGTTTTTCCTAGTTGTGGTTGAATGATTTATTCCTAACAATATCTTCAAAGTTGTAATAGTCTGTTTGAGCAAGTTGTCCTAGTTTAGTACTATCTACTTGGGTTTTAATTAGTTTGTTCACCTAAATATCGGTTTTCGATTATAATAAAAGAATATGTATTTTTGTGTTGCATTTCTTTGAAGGGAATATGAAAGTCAATCCATTTAATCGGGATACACTTGGAAAACAAAAGCTAGATGGTATGAAATATTAATGACATTGTTTTTTTTTTTTTTATATAAATACAATAGTCTAAAGTACAACGCGTAGGGGGGTGTTTCTTAGACACGCATACTACTAAAGTGTCATAGGAGTTCGAACCTGAGACCACTAGTTTGCAAATAAAGGCCATTTTCCACTAGTTTAGACCTCATCGAGATTGTTTTAAGTGTAAAGAAAGTGACGAATGTTATGAGGAAAATGGAAGAGGTCCAAAAAAGAAGGTTAGAGAGAAAGTTGCTAACATTCCCGTTTATCTAATATATCCAATTAATAATAAATATAACTTTTTTTCTTGCCTAAAATAATAAATTAAAATAACTTCGAATGCACCATAATGCACACTTCTTTACGTAAACTACGCACGTACCGCACACTATTACTTATTAATATCCATGTGGTCCTTGTGAACCCAAATAAGGGTCGTGTCATATCCTCATCATTTACAAGAGGTCCCTATTTTTGATAAAAGAAGACATTGATAACATTGTTGGCTCACTCTGCAATGCTCTTTAAATTTTAAAGAAATTTAAAAAAAAATTCAGTTAAATAGGAAATTGTTTGTTCATTCGATTTTCATCACGATGATTCAATGCCCCATTAGAATATTGTGTTCATCAATTTATTTGTTCACATTTAAATGATTAAATGATTTTTCGTTTGAGTAAGATTTTTTTTTTCCCGGGTGACTTTTGAAAGAAAGCCAAAAAATAGATAATTTGAATCATTAGAATATTTCACAGAGAGTTGGACTTACATGCAATACTCCCTTTACTCTCTCATAAAAAAAATTCTCAATTTTGAAGCTTTTCCTTATGTACAATTCCTATATGCCCTTGTCAGTATTCAAATTGAAGGAAAGCAAGGTACAACTTCTCTATAGCCTTATTAGGGATCATCATTAGGCCCGCGAGCCGAAGTGAATAGCTCAGCTTGGTCCAGTTTGTTAGGCCTGTCTAGGCCGAACCTATTAGATAGGTTAGGATCAATCCCTTTGAGACCTCGGGAGCTTCTATAATGAGGGTTTATAGTGAGGAGGCTATTTGAGGAGGCCCATCTCACCATCAAAAGGGGTGTGGACCCCCCAATGCACCCCCCACATGTACTTTGTTTTTAGTTATTGATGGTGAGATTTCACCTCCTCAAATAACCTCCTCACTCAACCTCCTCATTCTAGCCTCTCCATTGAGACCTCAGTTTGGCATGAAAAATTAAAACAAACCTATAGAGCCCTGCTCGAGTTCAACTCAAACTTAATAAATTTGGACCAACCTAGCCCAACCTGATAATGAACCCTAAGCCTTATAATCCAAGTACTTTTGTTTTTGCTATGGAAGGGATCAAATCATTGGCCTAACTTATCCCTAATTTATTTCCCCATCTACCTCACCATTTGGGCTACACCCTAGGGCTTACGATCAATGTACTTCTAACTAGCACTTAAAAGCGGGATCTTTGTCCGTGGCCAATAACCTTCTTGTGTCCGTGGTCAACTAGGCTCATTAAATATTTGTTTAAATGGCCCATAAAAATGGTGGCTAATATTGAAGTTGTGTGAGGCACTAGTTTTATCTTCGAACACGTGATCTATCTAAGCACAAGTAAAACGATTTTGTAATGGTTCATGGATATCGATCATCCTTGCAACTACTAATTTTTTTTAAATACAAGTGATAGTCTAAACTATAAGGGAGTGAGGGGTTTCTCACACACACACACACAAACACAAACTATGAAGGTACCATGAGAGTTTGGACCTGAAACCACTGGTATGCAAGTTAAGGCGATTTTCCACTGTACTAGATCCTGTTGGCCAAATACATATTTTCTTTTAAAGAAAAAAGAATACAAATTGAATGGAATGTTTGTGATTCGTTTTTAATCTTGGGGAAGAACTTAAGCCAAATAGATTCTATAAAATAGCTGGAAAGTCAAATATCTAGGCCTCTTCAATGGGCCAGGCCGGCCTAGCCCAACCCAAATTTAATGGGCTTGGGCTATGCCGGATTTTTTTAAAAATTCAAAGCCCAAGCCTAGTCCATGGACCAGGTTTTAAAAAGCCCATCGGGCCGGGCGGGCCTAAATGGGCCTACTTTATTTATTATTATTTTTTAATATGTATTTTTTTGTCAATTCTTTATTTATTTTTCTATGTTTTGGTGTGTTTCTATGTTTCCTCTTTTTTTCATAGTTCTCTATTTACATTTGTCTATATGTTTATGTCTCCATTTTTTTCTTTGTTCATAAATTCGTAGTTCTCTTTTTGTCCCATAAATATAAAGATGTAGTTATACAACCATATTAATAAAATCATATTCTATCACATATTTCATGTTTTTAAGTTCTTATAATGATAATAGATAATGATTTTCTCCATATTTCATTTAACTTGGGTTTTTTTATATGTATGTGAGTTCGTGGGTGGGGCTTTTATGGGCGGGCCGGGCTGGGCTTTCTTGGACTCAAACGGGCTAGGCTTTAGACATCCAAGTCCAAGCCCGGCCCACTCAACAACGGGCAGGGCCAAGCTTTTTCTCAATGGGCCAAGCGAGCCCCCATCAACCCATGGGCTTGCGGGCCTAATGATGACCCCTACAAATATCACTTTGAGGGGTCGTTTGATATGGCGGACTATTATGGACCGGATTAAATCCTAGGACTGTCTTGAATTATCTCGGATTGGACTAAGCCGGATTAAGTACTGACCTACGTTTGGTGTTGCGTCAGACTAAGAAACTGGATTGTAAAAATAGTGAAGACTTATGTTTAGTGTTGTGTCGGACTATTTTTTTTTTAATATTTAATTTTAATTAAGAATTTTAGCCTAAAAATAAATAAAATTCTAATATTTTTGAAAAACTAAAACTATCTCATTTCTTTTTATTTTTCTTCTTCCTTACTCTTATCTCCCTTGTCTTTTCTTCTCTGGCCCGTTCCTTTTTTTTTTTTTTCATTTCTTCCTTCATCTTCTCTCCTTTGTCTTTTCCCCTTCCTTTTCTTCCCTGGCTTTTTTTTTTTCCTTCCTTCCTCCTTTCTTCTTCTTTCCATTCCCAGGCCGTTTCTGTTTTTCTTCGTTTCCTTCTTCCTATTCTTTCCTTTTATCTTTTATTCTTCCTTCCCTCCTTTTCACTCTCTCTCTACAGATCCAACCATCAACTCTCTCTCTCTCTCTCTCTCTCTCTCTCTCTGTGGTTCCACTGATTAATGGCTGTGAAGGTTCGATTGGGTGGTGCTGGTGGTTTAGCTGGGTATGTGGTGGTTGGGGATGATGGTTCGATTGACTGATTGGGTGATGGTGATGGTTCGATTGGGTATGTGGTGGCTGGTTGTGGGTTTGATGGTGGTGGTCTGATGGTTGTGGCATCGGGGTGATGGTGGTATGTTTGATGTTTCGGGCTCGTGTGTTTGATGGCGGTGCTGGTATTCAGCCGGACTCCTTGTACAAAATAGCACCCTCGTTATTTAGCGAACCAAGTTTTGGGCTCACTATATTAGACAAGCGAGTCCTTTGTTTTTTTACCCATTGGATTATATAATCTCATTTAACTTAATCCCCTCCCTTTCCAAACATAGGTTTTTAGGACTATTTAACCCAGTCCAATCCAGTGAAGCTTAGTGAAGCATGCCAAACAGGGCCTGAGGGGGCTAAAATAGGGACCAACATAACCTATCCATCTATATCGTTGCTTCTTTCGTGTACCCCTATAGGTTGGTTCATTAATATGGCCCAATACAATTTTCTTGTTTGGCCTATATATCAGGGATGAACCTACCCTTTGGCTAACCTGGGCTATAGACCAGGTGACTTTGTCTATTTTCAGCCTAAACTAATATACCTAGCCCAACCAAAAGACAAACATGCACTGCACTCTTTTATTGGTTGTGTGCCACTTCGGTACTCCACTGTTATGAGTCTATGACTTTCCACTGAGCACATCACACTAAAAAGAACAAAAATATATATGGTCACTCGTTTTGTTTTTTTTTGTGGACTTTTTCTTTCTTTCTTTCTTTCTTTTTTTTTTTTTTGGTTGCAATTTTGCACTAAAAATATTAAGATATAAGTCAGGGTCAATTACCTCAACCCTATACCTTCACCTCTTTTTTTTTTTTGGGTACAAAAAGGGCCAAAGGCTAAACCCCCATTTTTTGGTCGAAAATACCCCTATTTTCTTTTTTCATTGAAAATAACTTGTTCTTCACTTTACACACCCCTGCCCGTAGAAAACAAAAAAGAGATATGTGCTAGATGAATTTTATGGGGTAAAGCTCATTATGTCCTCTTGATTAGGATATATTTTTTGTGATCAATGAAATTTACTCGTACTGTCGAGTTTTCTATCTTCTTAATAGGTTTGTGCGTAATGTAAATTTAGTCCACCCCAATTTGAAATCCTGAGTCCGTCTCTGCTTTATATGACAATCCTGCTCGTACAAATTTGTACACCATTCCTTCAAAATTCCATTGCTATTTCATTTGCTTCTTTTGTTCTTGTGTTCTTCAACGTGGAATTATGAAGCCGTTGTGGGTGATGTCCATTTTGTTGGTTTCAATCTTGCATTATTATTTGGTTAATGAGGCACCGCAACCACAAATTCTATGTTACTTTATATCTAGAGACTCGTTATGCGATAATGGAAACAACACTGGGCTCTTGACAGTGGCCAAAGCCAATTATCCACCCTATGGCATTGACTTTCCAAGAGGTCCAACGGGAAGGTTTTCCAATGGACGCAATTTGGTCGATGTCGTTGGTCAGTTGTCTCGTTTTTCTGCAAATATTCAAACGCATTATGTTAACTTTTAAAAAAAAAAATTTTTTTAAAAGAAGATCATCTCTTAATTGGATAGAACCATGGGATTAGGTCAATTGGCAAAAATGGGAGTGAAAATTGGAGTGTAATTACAAGATTGTCCTCAAATTATAAGTTTATTCTCACATAGGGCAACAAAAATTTAGTTTCGAAGGCCTTATTTATTATAGTATATATGAGGCTGCATTTGGCATTGGAGCCGCCCTGTATATATGCATGTACTCTATTACTAATTGTTGGCGAGTCCTTACTTAGTTAGGATTTTAGTTCCTTATTTCATTAGAATTTGGGTTACTTACCAATTATTATTTAGTCCTATTGTAATAGAGATTTACTTCCTATTGTAATTTAGATATATTTCCTATTTTATTTAGGGTTAACACATCTTTGTACTTGTATAATACCTCCATAATTGAGAAGAATAATAATATGAGCGTATCTTAGCATAACTAAATATTTACCCTACTTTGTTTGACATGGTATCAGAGCCAGGTTTTCTTGTGACCTGTGTTTGCGTTCTCCTTGCAATTTCCCCTCCTCTTCAAGGGGGGGAGGGGGAGTGAAAAGGATATGTTTATTGACGTATCCCCATTAGCTTGACATATTCCCATGAAGATGTTGCTTATTTCTTGACTCCGACGACCTCTTCTCTTCAGGGGGAGAGGAGGAGTGAAGAGAAGTTGTATGTGTGAATTAGCTAAAGTTGATATGGAAGTACTGTTGTTGTTGCTGTTGTCGTTGCCGTTACCTCTACAACTGTCGTTGATGTTACCGTTGCCGCTATTATTGTCGTTGATGTTGCTGTTGTTATGGTCATTACCGATGATGTTACTGTGTTTTGATCTGTCTTTACCCTAACCCTAGAGACTACCTATTTCCGTTGCACTATACATCTAGCTTATAATCCTAGTCTGCCGCCGCCGCCGTCTACCTTGCTACCGTCATCACTGCCTACCTTGCTATTGTCACCGCTGCTCATCTATTTCGCTGCGATTTAACCACCTATCAGCCATGGCTGATTCTGCTACATCTCAGTGTTAGTCAGTGTATGTTTCTCAAGTACCATTGATCATATGGGAGAGGGGGAGTGAAGAGAAGTTGTCTCTACTGTTGCTGGTGCCAATGCCTTGTATTGCTGTTGATGATGCCTGTTATGTCTCTGCCTTGTTGCTCTTGTTGGTGCCAGTATTGTTGCTCATGCCTTTGCTGGTGTGTTTGCCTTGCCTTACCCTATTTTTTAGGGTTTGGTTTCTGCCTTATCTTCTGCCGTGCTCACATGGCTTCTGTGTTCTGCCTTATCTGCTGCCGTGCTCACAGTGTTTTTGTGTTCTGCTATCTGCCTTATCTTCTGCCGTGCTCACAGGTCTTCTGTGTTCTGCCTTACCTACTGCCATGCTCACAGAGTTTCTGTGTTCTGCCTTATCTATTGCCGTGCTCACAGGGCTTCTGTGTTCTGCCTTATCTGCTGCCATGTTCACAGGGCTTCTGTGTTCTGCTATGTGCCCTATTTTTTAGGGTTTGCTCTTGTGTTTCCGCTGCAAACTTTGCTTTAGGTTGTCACTTGTTTCACTCGTGGTTGACGAAAAGACCTTCTCTACAATTGGTGCTTCTCAAGTATGGTGTTCTGTGACTCGCTTGTCAAGTTGGACGTGCGAAATATCTTTGCCCAACTTGAGGGGGAGTGTTGGCGAGTCCTTACTTAGTTAGGATTTTAGTTCCTTATTTCATTAGAATTTGGGTTACTTACCAATTATTATTTAGTCCTATTGTAATAGAGATTTACTTCCTATTGTAATTTAGATATATTTCCTATTTTATTTAGGGTTAACACATCTTTGTACTTGTATAAATACCTCCATAATTGAGAAGAATAATAATATGAGCGTATCTTAGCATAACTAAATATTTACCCTACTTTGTTTGACACTAATTAGTTTGAAATTGTTCTCATTGCAGCTGAACTTCTACGTTTTGATAGTTACAACTTACATCCCACCTTTTGCTACTGCAAGAGGATCAGAAATACTCGAAGGCTTGAATTATGCATCTGGGGCAGCTGGTATCCGCAACGAAACTGGAAGACAAGCGGTAATTATTTTGGGTTTTCTACTGAAATGGTCCTTGTTTTTATTTTCTCTACTACATGATCATAAAGACTCTTTCGCCTCAGAAATTAACTTCCGTCCTTGACACCTCGCAAAGAATTCTAAAACGCCAAAAAAATTCAAAGAATGCACGTGATCCAATTTTTTTCCAGAAATTAATGGTTATGGTTTTATGTTATGGCACAAAAGAAGTCTTGAAAAAATTGAGAGGTTTGAGAAACTAAACCATATGCAATTTAATCCCTCTTCTTGATTTTCTTGATTTTGCAGGGACAGATAATAAGCATGGATATGCAGTTGCAAAATCATCAAAGCATGGTAAAAAACATAGCTTCTTTTAGGGGAAATAATGCCTCATCAGCAGTGGAGTTACTGTTGGGATGGGCAGTTGAAATAGAAAGAACTGAAAACTATATTATTCTTCTCTTTAGAGGATATTTATACAAAGAGTACAATCCCTACAAGGAAACCAATCCCTACAAGGAAACCAATCCCGGTTAAAGGAGGAATAACTAAATACAGCTTTTACGCCTATAACTAGGAAACCTAATTATATACAAAAGTCAACACTCCCCCTCAAGTTGGTGCATAGATGTCACACATACCCAACTTGGACAGGAACCTAGAAAACACGTGACTTGCAACGGCCTTTGTCAGTATATCTGCTAGCTGATCTTCTGTCCGGATTGGTGGTACCTCAATAATCTTCCCTTATATTTTTTCTTTAATAAAGAATCGATCCACCTCAACATATTCGGTTCTGTCGTGTTGTACTAGATTATGTGCAATATCACATGCGGCTTGGTTATCACAAAACAACTTCATAGGTGAAGGACCTAAGTCCTTCAATAGATTCCGTATCCAAAGTATCTCACATATTCCCAATGCCATGCCGCGATATTATGCTTCAGCACTAGACCATGCAACTACATTCTGCTTGTTGCTTCTCTAGGTAACCAAGTTACCTCCCACAAATGTGAAATAACCTGATGTAGAACGTCTATCATTAATCAATCATGCCCAATCTGCATCTGTATACCCTTCAACTCTAAGATGATTGTTCTTCTTGAACAATATGCCTTTACCTGGATTTCCTTTCAAATACCGCAATATTCTTATTACAGCATTCATGTGCTGCTCTCCAGGACTATGCTTAAACTGACTGACTACTCCCAAGACGTGTGTGTGCCAAGTACATCAGTCGGCCAACTAATCTCTGATATTGTCCCTTATCTGCTGGAACTTGATTCAAATCAATCCCAAGCTTCAAGCCTTCTTCTAATGGCGTCTCAACAGGTTGGCAGGCCGACATGCCTGTTTCCTGCAACAAATCCAGGGTATACTTCCTTTGAGACAAGAAAATCCCTTATTTGCAGCGAGATACTTCAATTCCCAAAAAATACTTCAAATCACCTAGATCTTTCATCTCAAATTCTACTGACAAATATTTCTGAAGACCTAAGCGCTCCTTCTCATCATCTCCTGTAACCACCATATCATCAACATAAACTATAAGTGCTGTAATTTTACCATCTTTTTGCTTTATAAACAGAGTATGATCTGAATTACTCTGCTTATAACCAAATCATCTCATAGCTTGTGTAAATCTCCCAAACCAAGCTCTGGGTGACTGTTTGAGACCATATAAGGACTTCTGCAATCGGCAGACCTGCCTGCTTCCCACTAGAACCCGGAACACTATATCTAGGTGGAAGGTCCATATAAACTTCTTCTGTCAGTTCTCCATGTAGAAATGCATTCTTTACGTCAAACTAATGCAAAGGCCAATCTAAGTTCGCTGCTAGGGACAATAAGACACGACTTGTATTTATCTTTGCTACCGGTGCGAATGTCTCTGTATAATCAATCCCATATTTTTCTGAGTACCCTTTTTCAACTAATCTAGCCTTGTAGCGATCAATTGTTCCATCTGCAAAATACTTCACAGTAAAAATCCATCTGCACCCCATAGATTTCTTCCCAATCGGTAAATCAACTATTTTCCATGTGTCATTCTTCTTTAATGACCTCAACTCCTCCTCCATTGCAGCTTGCCAATTTTGATTTGATAAGGCTTCCTGCATACTGTTAGGAATACGTACAAAAGATAATTGACACACAAATGACTTATTTGATTCTGATAGATGATTAGTGGTCACATAATTACTCATGGGATATTTTACTTTACTTGTAGGATCAAGTTCATAGGTGGGTTTTGGAATACCTCGATTACTTCTTGGTGGAAGACGTGGTGGATGGACATCCGTCATTGGTGGAGATTGGTTATCATTGGCGGCATTACGCTTGGGCAGCATAGGTTCATCCGGTTCAATTATCGGATCGGATTGGTGTTGTAAATCTAGTTCAGGTGTCATCTGTTCAATTGGGGCATGCTGCAACACCGGCACTGATGCTGTGTCCGGTTCGGTCATTGGTGGATTTTCACCACTTTCATCCAAGGAATTATCACCACTTTCACCCAAATTATCCACAACAACACGATCCGGTATGACTGTATAATCCAGAGTCTGCACTTCTCATCTTCTCTCCCCCTGAAGTGAACACTCAGGTGAGTAATAATACATGGTCAACTCATGAAACGTCACATCCATAGTGACAATCATCTTCTGTGTCGGGGGATGATAACACCGATAGCCTTTCTGTTGTGACGCATATCCAACAAAGACACACTGCATAGCTCGAGGTTCCAACTTACTCCGTTGGTGCTTATGAAGATGTACATAAGCCACACAGCCGAAAACATGGGGTAGGAGATTCGGAGAAGGTGGGGCAGAAATCAATGAGGTCGGGAGGTGATGCG
>NW_018921751.1:1206489-1242202 GCF_002207925.1 Prunus avium | reverse complement strand
CGGCCGAGATTCACCGGGATTTCTGGGGTCTCACCACCATACTTCACGATCCCAAATGTCGATTGGACTGCCCACTTGCGCTAATCAGACTCCACTATGCGTAAATTCAGCCTCGATTACTCATCCAGGGACTCTTCCTATAAATACAAGACTCGAGCTACATTCAAAGGGTTCAACACCAAAACAAAGCCTCCCACGGAGCAACTTATTTTTTCCTGTAATGCACTTTCAATATCTTTACTTGCTTTCCTAGGAGTAGTGTTAGGTTGTAAGCAGAATCCATTCATCAATATATCATACGACCCTTGATTTTCAAGGCGCCGGAGCACCACCCTTGTTATTCGTTCACTCACCCCATATATCACACGACCGTCGCTCCCTGAGCAGCGCGCCGGAGCACCGCCCAAAACCCACCACCAACACCATCACTCAACGACCTTGTAGTTCAGGCCGTGAACCTAACAGCCGAGACCAGTTCCTCTCTCGGCTACAATCGTTTGACTAGGAAGACAGATCAAACAGGCGCACCACTTATCCATCCAACACTCATCGAAACATCAACGCACGGTAGACCGTGCTGGCACGCCCGCGCACAACCGCACCGCACCCAAAAGCAGGAAACCCCGTGTTAACGCACATCCCCTCGGCCCGGAACTCCAGGCCGTGAGATTTGTGCGGCAGACACTTTTGGCACGCCACATCATTCTGTTGTGGAGTATACGGACACGTTGTCTGATGAATAATACCATAGGCAGTTAAAAAAGTTTGCAAACCAACATTCACATATTCTTTGCCATTATCACTCCGAAGTACCTGTATCTGTTTGTTATACTGTGTGAGAACCATTCTATGAAACTTCTGAAAGGCAGAACATACATCACTTTTATTTTTCAACAAAACTACCCATGTCATTTGAGTACAGTCATCAATAAAAGTAACAAACCATCGGGCACCACCCAAAGTTGCAATTTTAGAGGGACCCCAAACATCAGAATGAACAATCATAAAGGGCACTGAACTTTTATGTAAACTAGGTGGAAAAGAGACATGATGGCTATGAGCCAGTTCACAAACATCACATTTGAAACTCGAAACATCACACTTAACAAACAAACTCAGAAAAAGTTTCTGTAAATAACCAAATGAAGCATGTCCTAAGCGACGATGCCACAACCAAATATCAGCTCTAGCTTTCAGCTCCCCATGTGAGGTGTCCACCGACAGAGCTTAAGTAATGCAAGAAGTACTGTCCAATGTCAAATCCATGTAGTATAACTTCCCCTTCCTAATGCCATAACCAATCGTCCGCCAAGTCTGGATGTCCTTAAACACACAATAGTGAGGCCAAAAAACAACAACACAATTCAAAGCAATGGTTAGTTGAGCGACAGAAAGTAGGTTGTAATCAAGGGATGGAACAAGTATCAAGGTTCAAAGTATCAGTGAGAGCGACAGGGCCCTCCCCAATAATAGGAGTGGCACTGCCATCCGTAGTGGTGACACAGGACTGAGTGGAGGGGTTAAAAGTGTGGACCAATTTAGAATCAAATGTCATATGTGTCGTAGCACCAAAGTCAATTATCCAAGTAGTATTCTTAACAGAATCAAAAATTTGCAAAACCTTACCCTCATTACCGGTAGTAGTAACTAATGCAGAGGCCTGATTAGCAACAAGGTCGGGTTCATCTTTCGTGTCAGCTATGGTAGCTCGCTGCTTGTTGTAACGGGGATCACAAGTCTTATCCCATCCTTCAGGATACCCAATCAATTCAAAACACCTAGCCTTCGAATGATCCCCAAGTCCACAGTGAGTACACACCAATTTGGAGCGATCAATCTCAGGCCAAGCATGAGTGGATCCGGCATTAGGCCGGTGCGAGGAGGAGTTCACAGTGGAAGGCCAGCTAGTTGAACCTAATGGACTAGACCGATTGTGGGAGGACCTGTTGCGGACCACCATGGCCTCTGCCTTCTCGCCTTCTTGCTTCATAGCCTCCTTCCGATTAGATTCCCTACTAACATAAGCATATGATCCATGGAGCCCGAAAGGTGGTTCTTTGCGCAAACCTTCTCCTCGAACTTGCTCGAACTCATCATCAAGGCCTCCCAAGAAAAGATAAAAGCGTTGTCGTTCAAGCGACTCCTGATAGACTTTGATATCTTTATCACAATGCATAGCCACCTTACTGTAGTGATCCAACTCCTGAAAAATTTCAGGAGTTCACCAAAGTAGGTGGATACTGGCCTCTCATTTTGACGGAGGCGAGACGCCTTCTGGCTCAAAGTATACACACGAACTTCACACAAAAAGGATTAAAAGCACAAGTTTAACTCAAAAACATAACCAAATCATAAGCTAGAAGGGTACAAAATGATATGTAAATATGCACCGATCAGTAAGCCGTTTTTAGAGCCTTCCAGATTGCTGCTGCAGTCGTCAAGCGGATATATCGTCTCATCAGGTCTAGCTTCATAGAGGACAGAAGCCAGCTCTTGACCCTCTGGTCATCAGCTTCCCAATCTTCATATTTGGGATCATCTTCAGAAGGAGCCTTAGTTGAACCCCGAAGATATCCCATCTTTCGACGTCCTGCAATATGCATCTCGGTCAAAGGTGCCCATAAATCATAGTTTGTCTCATCCAACAACACTCCAATATTAAAATTAGAGTTGTCGGATTGAACAACGACTGGGGTAGGTTTATCTTCCTTCGTTTGGTTGCCCATGTGGAAACAGAAAAAAAAAGTGAGGGATATCAAGATGCTACACAACAGCGTTGTACGACAGTAGTCGAGAGCGGGTGCGGATATCAAGGCAAGCAGCGCTGCCTAGTTCGTGATCGAGTTCGGTCGAGGCCCATAGCACAAGGAGGCTATGCGGCTTATGGTTTTTTTTCTTCCTGGTTTAATGTGGCTCTGATGCCAAGTTGAAATGAAGAGAACTGAAAACTATATTATTCTTCTCTTTAGAGGATATTTATACAAAGAGTACAATCCCTACAAGGAAACCAATCCCGGTTAAAGGAGGAATAACTAAATACAGCCTTTACGCCTATAACTAGGAAACCTAATTATATACAAGAGTCAACATGGGCACCAATGATTACACTATCAACAACTTCGTTTCAATGTCCAACACTAGCCGCCAATACACATCAGATCAATATGCAAGAGTTCTCATTCATTAGTATTCTCAGCAATTAAGAGTTAGTATAACAGTTTCTTCCATTTTAATTATATGATTATTATTTCATACAAGCAATAGTCTAAATTACTATAAATTAATCTAACTTACGAGAAGAGGGACTCGAACTTGGATGCAAAGAGATCGGGCTCACTGTCCTAGCCAACTGGTTTTAATAATTGTTCATTTTTTCGTATTGACCAAGAAATCAATTTATAAGATATATATAATTGGAACTTTTCTGATGATGCTAGACGTTGTACAACTCTGGGGCAAGAAAGATAGCCCCTTTTGGGCTAGGTCGTTTAGGTTCCACATCTTAGAGCATTTCCAGCAGTTGCCCCTTGCCAGGGCAGGGGGGGCGGCTAGGGCAGCCACTATAAAGCAATGCTGGTTTCCAGCAGTTGCCCGGGCAAAGGGCAAACACTATTTATTTTTTTGTTTTTTTCACAAATTTGTTTACTTAAATAATTAATTTGGACAATATTTTCGGATAAGATTTTTGGGTTCCTACGTGTCAATACTATTCATATCTCATAATGGTTCAAATTTTCGGTTTCAAATTTCAGATAAATTTCAATTTTCAAATTTCAGATACATTTCAAAATTCAAATTTCAGATACATTTCAAATTTCAAATAAATTTCATCTGAATTTCAAATTTCAGATAAAATTTTCACCCTCTAAAATTGCGCCACGTGTCATCTTTATCGGGCAAATTTTTTCTGTAAAACCAAAGCCTCAGCTCATACCTCTCACACCATATCTTCTCTTTATTTTCATTTCTCATATTTTAGAATTCATACTCCAATGGCAGACATGAACGAGGTCTTGGAGAGGCAAATGCGACAATTTACAGAAAGAAGGCGTAGACGAGTTGCAGGCAAAAGGGCGCAGGCAGAACTGGATATGCAAATTGTCACAGCAGTGGCTATGCATGATGAAGAAAACCAGAGCTGCCGTGGTTCACGAGAAGGTCGTGGCTCGAATGTGGACAGACATAGACATTCTCGGGGTAAGAATCTTCTGGAAGATTATTTTATCCCAACTTCTCTGTACTCTAATGTTGATTTTCAAAGGAGATATAGAATGCAACCCCATTTGTTCAATAAAGTCATGCATGATATTTGCAATTATGATGAATATTTTGTTGAAAAGACAAATGCTACTGGAAATTTGGGACTGCTTCCCTAGCAAAAGTTCACAGCTGTTATATGAATGTTGGCATATGGCTCATCTGCTGATCAAGTTGATGAGATTGCCCGGATGAGGAAGTCTACTGTTTTGGAGAGCTTGGTGAGATTTTGTGATGCAGTCGAAACTCTGTACACTAGGGACTACCTGCGCAGACCTACGCCCAGGGACCTCCAACGGCTTCTACAAAAAGCAGAAACTCGAGGATTTCCAGGAATGATTGGTAGCATCAACTGCATGCACTGGCAGTGGAAGAATTGCCCGACTGCATGGCAAGGAGATTATGAGAATCGGAAAGGCTAAAAAAGCATCATCCTTGAAGCCGTTGTAGGTTTTGACACGTGGGTTTGGCATGCTTTCTTCGGAGTTGCCGGATCTCAAAATGACTTGAACGTCCTGGGTCAATCCTCGGTGTTCAATGACGTTTTGAGAGGTGAAGCCCCAAATATCACCTATCAAATCAACAATACCGTCTACCAAAATGGGTATTATCTAGCTGACGGCATCTACCCGAGGTGGACCACATTTTTCAAGTCAATTCTACATCCCCGATCCCAGAAGCAAAATTTTTTTGCTACCTATCAAGAGGGGTACAGAAAAGATGTGGAGAGGTGGTTTGGTATCTTCCAAGCGCGATGGGCTATTATTAGGGGTACATCACGTCTGTTTGATGAGGAGGTGCTGAGGAGCATAATGATGACATGCATCATCCTCCATATCATGATTGTGGAAGATGAGTATGATTATCTAGCTGAAGACGTGTACGAACCGGATCCAATGAACACGGCCTTGACACGAATTTATGAAAAACCCATGGGGCCAAAAGGAGAACCAGTGCAGCATGAACCGTTGGTTAGGGACGGTCGTGTAATGACCCGTATGATTGATCGATATACGGAGATGCAATCGTTTTATATTCATGAACGACGTCAAGTTGACTTGATGGAGCATTTATGGGCGGTGAAGGGAAATGACGGCGAATGAAGTGAAGTGAAGAAGTTTGTTTTATTTTTAATTTTTATGTTTAATTTTTGTTTCTACTTCTTTGTTTAATGCTTTGGGTGTGGTTTGTTTATTTTTAATGCTTTGGATGGGGTTTGTTTTTTTTATGTATGGAATGTTTTGAATAAAAAGGTATTTTATTGAATGCATGAATTACAACTAATTTTCAAAATAAAACATTAAAATACAATGAAAATAAAATGCATGAATTAGAATCAAGAGGTGAATCCGATGCCGTTGAATTATAGAGTGGCGTCTTGTTCAACACAACGGTCAGACCCGTGTGAATAATTCTGAAACGTTTGCAATTTTTGACTATCTCCCAACATTCATGATGGTTAAAAGATTTTTTTCCTTGCCCAGTAGCACCAAACCACATTTGTGCTTGCAGAATCTAATTATAAAAAAATATTGGAAATACAAGAAACATTAAAAAATATTGGCAATGCAAGAACTATTAACAAAATATTGGGTATTTATTTAATATTAACAAAATATTGGCAATGCAAAAAACATATATAAAATAATATTAGGACATTAAAATTAATAAAATAAAAATTACAAATAATTTACCTCATCGGTAAGATTTTCCCCTCTTCCACGGTTGTCCATCGCTTTTGTCAAGGCATCTCTCCATTTCCCCAACTCTTTATTGAGAATTTTTCACCTACTAGACAATGTCATTTCCGTACGGTTCGAACTCAATCTTCCACAAAATTTGGAATGAATTTTTTTCCACAAACCCGAGAATTTTATCTCATTGCCCATGACGGGACAATGAGAAATTTGGACTCAACACTCATACAACAAAACATCTTCCATGGTGCTCCATGCCCCAACACCGTCGATAGAAGAAGCCATAAAGATTATATGAAAAAATAAAACTTGAAAGTGAATGAAATGTTGAGTAAAAAGTGAATAATAGTAGAAGTAGTAGAAAATGTATGAGGATTTGGTGTTGAAAGTGAAAAGTATTGGTAGGTATTTATAGAAAAAAATTCCAGTATTTTTTGGTAATTTTTTAAAAACAATTCGGAATTTTTTTTCATATTTTTATTGCAAAAATCTTGTCAGCCGTTGGATTGGAGAGAAAATAACGATCGGAGCGCCCAGACGACGACACGTGGCCCATTACCGTTGGAGCAGTGTAGGGCTACGCACCAACGGTAAAAAAATTTAATCTCCGCTCGCTGACGTCAGCTCGCCCTCGTTTTGGACCTGGGGCTCGGCTTGTCCTTGGGCCAGCCCAGTTCGTTGGGTCTCACCTTCTGCCCAGGCTGCATTTTGCTGCTGGAAACATGTTTTTGGCCCAAACCCCCCGCCGCCCCCAGCCTGACCTGCTGGAACTGCTCTTACGAAGTGGCTATGTGTGGCACAAAAGGCTCTTCATGCGTATAGCTTATATCAACACTGGGGTCCAAATTTTCAATCGGAGGCTTAAATCTCTTGTCCAAGACCTTAACAGAAATCAAAGAAATGCTAAGTTCATTTACATAGACTATTTTGGGATTGAATCATCCTACGCTCTTTTATCTAGCGGTAACTTTCATTCTTAATTCTGTTAATCTGCTCTTTGTTAGAACCCAATTATTTTATCAATTCTTATTCCGACTCGCCTTATGTGAGAGAGTTGGGAAAAGCGTTACTAATTGGTTTTTCTATATTTCAGGTTCTTTGATTACTAATGCCTCATGTTGTGAGGTGACAAAAGCTACAAGTGTTGTCACAGCAAGAAGAGGATACAAAGCAAAGTTTCTTACTGGTGCTTTTCCATATGGTATTTACCATTTAGGTCAAGTTTCCTAGTGGTGATTTTACGTATGGTATACAATGCGTGAAGGCAAGTCGTCAGACTCATCTATAGTGGGAAGAGGTCATGCATATGTGTGAGTCTAAAGTCAATTACATTATTTTCTTAACTTTGATTAAGTCGATGTCAAGGATACGAGGCTAATTATAAACATACTTCCAGCGCGTTTCTTTGTTGTCCTGATTAATTAGTTTTTAAATAGAGGATATTTATATATCAGTCTCCTTTTATTGAGGGACACTTTCTTTAGGATCCATTGCAAATTGTTTTTCAACGATCTAAACTGTTTATTTTCAAGTCTTTATTCAAAGATCATTTTTACAAAAAATCAGGAAAATTGAAAATATGGCAATCTAATTGGGACCAACAAATAGATGAACACGATACTTCAAGAAAAGACTATAATAACAACCATTTTAGTGATCAAATTATTTCAGATTCAAGTGATTTTTCGCAAAGATGATCTTTGAGGGAGTATCAAAAAGTTAGACGATTTAGATCGTTGAAATACAATGTGTAGTGGGGGCATATAAAGTGTTTCTCAAATAAGCTTATTTAAAGGATCCCTCAACTGAAGCTCTATATATATACAGTCCCCTTCCATTGAGAAATCCCTCAAATGTATCCTACGAATATTTTTTCAACGATCCAAACCATCTATTTTTCCAGTCCTCATTCATAGATCATCCTTGCAAAAAATCACACAAATTGAAAATCATTAAGGCATCTAATTGAGATCAACAAAATCAATGAACACGGTGCTTCAAAAAAGTATTTAAATTTCAATAATTTAATTGAATGATCAAATGATATCAGATTCAAGTGATTTTTTGTAGAGATGATCTTTGAATGAATATCTACAAAATATATGGTTTGAATTAGTAAAATACAATGCGGAGTGAGCCCTATAAGGATGACCCTCAAATAAACTTATTTAAGGAATCTCTCGTGTGTATATATATATATATATGATGTGACTCAATTGTTTGTGCAAATTATCTAAAATTAATAGTAATGTGTAATTCAAAGTCAGAGTCAAAGCCGGCGTTCTTTCCCCCAACAAACATTGCTTTGAAAACATATATGAATGCTACGTGGAAGCAGGCCATCGAAAAACAAACATATATTTCACTTCTTGTTTCTCATTCTGTCATTTTCTGAAGAAATTTCTTATTTCATTCATTTCCCTTTTCTTCAAAGCGCGTGCCGCGGGTTCTCACTAGAGTTTTAACCTTACTTCATGGCAAGAGGGACCATGACTTGCAGTTTAAGCTACTATTACTATATATATCTCATCTTTAAAAAAATTTAGAAGCGTATAAATATCTAGCCGATGCCACAGATGTTTATAAACATTCTGAATTTTGAGTGTGGCCATGTGCGCATATGTGCTCATGCACATTTAGGAGAGATGAGGGTGGATTGAAGTTGGGATACATTTGGCCGAATATGGTATTTCAATTCAATCTGAATGACTAATATTAAGCAGTTATTCAGCAATATGAAAGCCATAAACAATGGAAATCGGATAAAAGCAGAACTCTCTGTTGCTTTGACTCTGAGAACTGATATAGAGTTCCAAACAGCTTGTCACTAGAAATTATAATATTGATAAGTTCAATTGTTTATTTTGAATAGAAGTTACCACGTTCTACTCATGCTGCTTTTAAAATATATATATATATATATATATATATATATATATATATATATTTCCTCTTCTCTCTCCTTCTTTCTGTTTGTTCCCTCTCTTTTTATTATTTTTCCTCGTCTTTCTATCTTTCTTTATTATTTTTCCTTCTTATTCCTCTTTTCTTTCTTCTCTCCTCCTCTGCTCTCTCTCTCTCTCTCTCTCTCTCTCTCTTCGTTCTTCTCAGCTCTGTTCTCTCTTCCCTGCTCCCTCAAGTCCAAGTTTTTTTTTTGCTCCTCCCCCCACCCACAAACCCATACCCATTCGACCCAAAAAAAAAAAAACCTAGACCAATCAAATAATCAGGCTGATCATTTGACAAAATGTTCCATTGAGAGCCATGGCTATGGAAATTGTGAATTTGAATTGTTCTCCGACTCCTGGAGCTTTGGGTTTCTTTATAAGATGTTTAGGTAGTGTAGAGTTGGTTCAAGAAGCTAACTTTTTGTTTGATCAAGTTAAAGTGAAGGGTCTTTGTGTACCAAATAGTTATAGATATAAATGTTTGTTGGAGGCTATATCTAAATCTAAGTCAAGTTCAATTGAACTGCAAGAAATGTGAGATTCTGGGTGGGAATTCAGTAAGTACAAGCTGACTCCGGCGCTGCAGGTTTATTGCAATACAGGGAAGTTCGTAAAGGCTTTAAATGTTTTCAATTAAATGTATGAGAAGGGGTGGGTTGATGCCCTTGTCATGTCTATCTTGATGTTGTCCTTTAGAACAGGTAGCAAAATTAAAAAAAAACCTGTACTTGAGGGAGTAGGGAAAAGAGAATAGAGCTAAGAAGAAAGAAGAGAGAGAGATTGAGTAGATGAGGAGAGAAGAAAGAAAAGAGGAAGAGAGAAGGAAAAATAATAAAAAAGAGAGAGTGAACAAACGTAAAGAAAGAGAGAGAAAAGGAAATAGAATAAAAAAATTAAAAAAAGGGTGAGGTATTAAAAACATGGCAGTTGGTGGAGATGTGATGGTCAAAACACAAATCCGTAATGGATTCGCACACTTCCAACTCCATAATGGAGAAGGACCCTTCAATCATAACTGTTTTTGTGACCTAATTGTCTCTTCATATGTTTATTTAGGGCTTTTCACAAATAGACCCATTTTAACATGACATAATACATATTATACAAAAACTCTTATAGAACCTATTTAGAGAGAAAAATCCAAACTAGCTACTTGTCATTTTCTAATTAGTTTTAAGTGTGTTAAAATTTTCTAAGAACCGATTAGAAAATGACAAATGATATAAATTTTTGTATAATATGCCATATTAAAATGAGCTTATTTGTAAAAACTTATATAATTTAACTTGTCATACAGGGCGTGGATTGAAAAAAAAAAAAAAACATAAGTTACACATGAACATGATTTGATTGATGTTATTGATATTGAGTTGAGTTTATTAATTGCTGCAGATCAAAAACCGAGAAAATTAAGGAGCATGCCAACCCCACCCCCGCCTCCGACCTTAGCCGCACGTATTCATCATGGGCCTATGATACCGGTGGGGGCACCAGCTCCCCAACCCTAATGGGGGGAGATTTCGGGGCCAAAACGCGTATTGGGTATGGGGATCTCCGAACTTGACAAATCCCCGACGAGTATAAGGAGGGGATGGTATGGGCGTCCCCATACCTGAACCCGACCCGAAAATATATATATGTTTATATTTAAATAAATAAATAAATGAATATATAATTATAATATTTATGTTTAACTCTAAGTTAACCTCCCTCTCCTAATTCTTCCTAATCTTCTCTGGAATTTCATATTGATATGATTTTGAATAGTTGAGCTAAACTTTATAGTTAATTTTGATGTGTTGAATGATAATTTAATATGAAACTTAATGTTAAAATGTATGATAAATATTTTTTATGCAACAAAAAAATGGGGAATTCGGGGCAGATATGGGGGATAGTACCCCGACGGGGACGGGGATGGGGATTCCCCAAAACCTATTAAACGAGGATGGGTTCGGGGTTGGGGAAGGGAATGGAGAGCGGGGACGGGGAAGGTATTGTCATACCCAGCCCCTACCCAACCCGTTGCCATCCCTACATGGGCCATAAGCATCTTACTAGTCTGAATCATGATTACGTTAAGTTTCTCCTCATATTAAAAAGAAAAGATTACATAAAGTAATTATTACTTGGAATACAAATTTTTACTTGTGTTACATTACTTTATATTGTCACCCTACTCATTTTGTTTACCGTTTGTGCTTAAGTGTTAATAATTAGTTAAGCGATTAAAAGTACTGTTATACAATTTTAAGGATTGTGATTACCAAACACGTTAATTGTATTAGTAAATTCTGCAAGCACATATCATGCTCTAGCCGTCTGAATTCATAAAAAAGAAGAAGATGATGTTCCATGGAAAAACAATGAAAGGAATAAGTAGATGTGAATCAAAGGAGGAGAAAGACACCGTTCCCGAATCTCTTTGCTATATGATGAAATAAAAGTCTCTCTGCTATATGATGTCATAAGAGCCAACTAATAACTTTTACCCTCCGTTTGAATGAAGGAATTGAAAATTGCATAGAATTCTTAAATGACGGAATTTAGATCTCCATCGTTTAAATTTGAGGTTTTCATTAATAAACCCATTTTAGCATGACATAAGATACAAAAGCCTCTCTCTCTCCATTTAGAGATTTGGAGCTATCTCGCCTTGTCTCCTTCGATCTACTCATCACACAGCCACGATATCTCGCCAATCATCGTCGCCCACTTGGCATGAAAATCGAAACCAAACCACATCAAACCATTCATTCCCATTAACCGAGGGACTTGGTTGTTGAGGGTGTTAGTTCGGCGCCGGTGCTGGAAATTATTCTACTGAGGGTTAGATTTGGTGGACGATTTTGGCTCAACACCAAACCAAATCAAACTAAACCCACCCCTAGTGTCTATAGTTTGTCCTTTTAGAGCCTCATTCAATAGCACCACAAATTATCCATTTACATGCAAAGTCTATGAAAAAAATTATGTCTTCGGAATCTTGTGCAAAAAAATTTATTTTATTTTTGTTGAAATGCTCCAAAAAAAAATAACATAGTTTAAATATATATTAAAACAAAATAAGTTTCAAAAATAAATTACCACCTAAACCAAATTACATCAAAAAAAAAATTTTAGAGCCCCAACTATACAACACCCATTTTGTGGAATATACCTTTATAACCCATAATGTTCCATTGAAGCTCTAAATGGGATTCTTTCCACGATCAATTTGTTAGCGTCCTCTTTTAGGTACTATGATTGAGGATGCCCTTATGACCCTTTTCTGATGAGACAAATGGGTAAGCAACACATGCTACATAAGTTGTTAAAGTACAATTTTACTTACTTCATTCTAGGGGTGTTCATGGTTCGATAACCGTGGCTTGGAAGAGTTGCCGACCACCGAACCGGAGGTCATCGGGGTACCTATTTTGGAGACCGCCGCCGCGCCGAGGAAATGTAAGACCGACTACAATTGGCACGCCGAGAAGTCGGTGCGGTGCGATTTGGTTCGGCGAGCATCGATGGCAAAGGATTGAACTGAGATTGAGGGCTTGAGGACCACTTCGTGGGGAGGAAGAAGAAGAAAAGAAGAAGAAGAAGAAGAAGGAAAGAAGAAGATGCAACCAGCAGTGGCGGGAGGAAGAAGAAATAAGAAAAAATGGAGAGAGAACATAAGAAAGAAGGAATGACGGTTGGGAGAAAAGAAAAGGAAAAGGAGAGTTCGTGGGGCAGGGGAAACCTAACCTTTTTTTAAAAAAAATGCTTTTTTAATTCTTTTAGATTATAATAAATATTATAATCATACACACATTCCACAAGAAGAAGAAGAAGAAGAAGAAGAAGGAAAGAAGAAGATGGAGAGAAGGTGCAGCCAGCAGTGGCGGGAGGAAGAAGAAATAAGAAAAAATGGAGAGAGAACATAAGAAAGAAGGAATAACGGTTGGGAGAAAAGAAAAGGAAAAGGAGAGTTCGTGGGGCAGGGGAAACCTAACCTTTTTTTATAAAAAAATGCTTTTTTAATTCTTTTAGATTGTAATAAATATTATAATCATACACACATTCCACAAAAAGATGCACCAGTCCAATGGTATTTGGGCCTTGTATCTGCACTCTTGACGGAGTTTGATTCTGCATTAGTGCACTTACTCTGAATTTTTAGACAATTTACATGAAAGCGGTCCAGTTCGGGTTTTGACGGTTTAAAAAAATTCAAACCGATTAACCATCGGATTGGCTAGTTTTTTTTGCCAATTTCAATAATTTTAATTAAAAAACCAAACCAACCCATCAAAATCGGTCCGGTTCGGCCGATTCAGTCTGGTTTTCAGTATAAATGACCAGCCCTACGTCATTCGAGTAATCCCTTGAAGATGCTTCTAGATAGTAAGAGTTGAAATTCGTAAACTTCCGAATAGTATAGTGAAATTTACCTTTTTTTTATATATTATTTTACTAATCTGATCGGATGGTATTGAGGGTTGGAGGAGTTAGTGGACAGGTGTCAACATCTCAAATAGGAGACGCAGGGGATTTTAGAGGAATTGGGGCGAGAAGATCTCAACTCCAAAGCAACGGCCGCAATTCTATTCTGCACTATGAAAAAAAGAAAAGCCCCTCTTAAACCCCCATTAATTACATTTCGTCTCCAGAGCTCCTCTCTCACTCTAGGCCGGCACCAAAATGTTCCTCCACAGGCAGCGCCCCGCCGCACTAACCAAAGCCCTCCAGCTCCAAATCCGACGCTACGCCCAATCCGCCACAGCCGCTCTGCTCCACCTGGAACCGGAACCGGAGCTCGAACCCGACTTTCAGTCCACCTTCCCGAGACCAGACCCGAAATACGCCGAGACCATCTTCGCCGTCCCACGCACCGCCTCCGGTAAGAGCATCTCTGCCAAAGAGCGCAAGGCGGGCCGTGTCCCCAGCATCGTCTTCGAGCAAGAGGACGGCCAGCATGGCGGCAACAAGCGCCTCATCTCTGTACGGACCAACCAGATCCGAAAACTCGTCGGTCATGTCGGCCGCTCTTTCTTCCTCTCCAGGCTCTTCGACCTCGAGGTTCGCTCCGACTTCGACTCTGAAGACGACATCGTTGAGAGGGTCCGCGTTTTGCCTCGCATGGTATGGTCTGCTCAGCACTCTGTTTATCTTCAGAAGATTTGATTTTGTTTTTGGTGTGTTAGGGTTTATTTGATGTTGGGGTTTTGTTTGTTTGTTAGATTCATTTGCACTCGGCCACGGACGCACCGCTTAATGTGACATTCATAAGGGCTCCTTCTCATGCTTTGTTGAAAGTCGACATTCCTCTTGTGTTTCGAGGAGATGATGTCTCTCCTGGATTGAAGAAAGGTAAATTTGAATGCATACAAGGGTGTGACTGCCTTCAGATGCAACATATTCTTAATTCCAACTATACATCTTTGTATATTCTTGATAATTTGGCTAAATTTGAATGGAGGTTGTTAGTTTTTCATCAAAAAATTATAACATTAAGTTATTGATAGATGAATTAGTTTCTCAAAAGAAATTTAGTTTTATCCGGTCCAACTCAACGTTAATGTATTACAGTAAAAGGATTCAATGTCTTTGATGTTGCTTTCTGCCTAAAGGTGTGCGTGTTGTTTTTGATATTCTGTTTTATTCAATGATCATGCAATTATGTATGTACTTGTGTGTGTTCTATTCTATGCTTTCGACATCAGACAATTAGAAAACTTTACCTCCTGGTGTTGACAAATCTAGGTTCATTTTGTTGTCTTGGTAAATTATATATTATAGGATAACAAGAAAAATCTCCCTGGTCATATGATTGTAACGCTGCTTTTTCCGCTGCAGAGATTATGTACATCATGTTTATGGTACACATTCCTTTCAACTCCTTGTTTTAATCCAACTCTTCATCTTGCCCTTGATCTTACATGATAGTGAAATAAAGTTGAAATCGGGAAAGAGTAATGCTTATATGTTTCTTTTTCCCATAATTTCTGGATCAGTGTTTTAGAAATTCAAATAGTTATACTTAAACCTTTGAGGCTGGCACCTAATGTTTATTTTGCATGAATTTTGTGAACTAGGATTTCTAAGACACTGTATTTAATGGTTTTAATTTTCAACTTTATGCTCTAAGGAGAAGGATAATCACATAAGCAGCACTTTTTGGACTATTTTATCTTCAGCCTAAGGATTAGATTGTAGGTACATGTTAGTATTCATAAATTTTTATCGTTGTTCACTTCTTCAGTTTTGAACTATTCTACGATGATTTCGTAATTTGTATTAATCCATGATAAAATAAGGTGATAAAATAGACTTTCTTATGTTTCTTTAATTGAACTCTTCATTTAATTTATGGCAGATTTATAAAGTTGAGACAGTTGCACAGAAATGTTCCTGACAGATTTTTATTATGATTCAATATTGATGAACGACTCATCTACAAATCATGAAATGACTTGAATTTTTTATATGTTGAACATATATGTGTCTTCTTATATACTGGAAATTTTCGTGATTATTGGATATTAATTTTAGTTATTGATGTCGCTTGGCAGGTGCTTACTTAAATACAATCAAGAGGACTGTAAAGTTCCTCTGCCCTGCAGATGTGATTCCTCCATATATTGATGTGGATCTGAGTGAGTTGGATGTCGGTCAAAAGATATTAATGGGAGATCTCAAGGTTCATCCGACTCTAAAGCTTATTCAGTCAAAAAATGAGCCTGTTTGTAAGATCATGGGAGCTAGAGTTTCTGAACAAAAGAAAACTAAATAACTGCTATGGTTGGATTTTGGCTGTGCATTATCATGAAAATTTGATGGCATCATTATCCCTTCTCAGCTAACATGTTTACGACCACATATCTTTTGATTTGTAATGGCTGTGAAGGACGGGGCAATAGAGTTTTCACCCTCTTTTTTCGCCTTTTTGGGTTTCTTTATCTTTTGCTGAGGGAGCATGGGGAGTGGCGGTCAAGGATGCCGTTAAAGAGAGGAAGAAACTGGGTCTGCTTCGTATCTCTTGTGAATCTGATCCGAAATTCTGTGGTAATAAGCATTTTAGTTCACAGATATTCTCAATGAACACACTTGGGCGGATGTCGCTTGCTCAGTTTCTATGTTTATTTGTCAAATTCTCTCATCCATAGTTTTTTAGTTCCCCAGTTTGGGCAGATTTTATTTTGGAAAAAGAACCAACTACAAACAGTTTGGGAACCAAAATTGATAACATTCTAAGCACTGTGCACATATATATTAGACAATAAATGAGGATCAACACAAAACTTCAGCCTTTATTTATTGAATGGGTGGAGTACACAACAGGAGAGCTAGCCCTCTCCTTCCATGGCTGGGAACAAAATAATACATGATATATCATATGAAAGGGAGCAACTAATAATCAGATTGCCCTTTTATATATTCATTATCTAAATAATTAATAAGCTTTGATATGTCTAGAAAGAATATCTCTGCCTATTATAAACTTTAGTATTCTAGCAATAGAGATTACCACCAGGATTAACATTAAGTTGGGTGCAATAATCATTGTAATAGTTGACCCGGGCTTGAACTTTTCCAGGTTCTTTACCATCGCATTCCACAGCACCATTAATGGCTCGAATCGTGGCTCCGAATCCTTGGCTTACAACAGGACGAACATTGTTCATCCAATACCACAAGGCTGTCTTGAATGCAACAGCAGCGTCTGAGGCCACGGTTTCAGGAGAATTTAGGCCGTCAAAGCCAATGCTGTTTCCAGCAGCTCCATAATTGTAGTTCCATGTTAGTTGGAGTGGTCCACGCCCGTAGTATTGTTTGTTGGGATTGCATGGATAGTCTGTTCGGGTTGTGTCGCAGTAGGTTCCGCGATTTATCTCTTCAATGTAGCAAAAATCTGATCCAAAAGAAAAAATGTTTTTGTTAGGTTCATCTGTGTTTTCTTTCTGTTATCATGTAAGATAGAAAACGCAGGGTGTGGAAAAGAAAGCAGGTGAATATCCGTTTTTCTACTACCTAAGAGGAGTGACATGGTAAAGCATGTAAATATATATAAACACATATTTGTGCATGTATCTTTGTACCAGGTGTACATTGTATATATGAGAAGGGAGGAACAGAATATCTTACGGCCAGTCTCATGAGTGACATGAGCAAAGAAAGCTGCAATTTCGCGTTTAGAGTCGTCAACCGAACCAAGTCTACCAAAGTCAGAATATGAGTTGACAGCGTCAAGAAAACCCCCTCGAGAGTAGAAGTTCTTTCCGGCACAGTCTGAAGAAGCCTGGCTTATGATCCCATTGAAGAATGCTGGAGTTACTATATCAGCCACTGATGAACCACTCGGTGTGGTTGGTGTGCCGCCGCTGCCAGTACAAGGACCTTGTTTACAACCCTGGCCGCAGTAATCGTTGCCGGTGCCGCAATAGCCATATTGGCTACAACATAGGTTTGCGGCACAGCCACAATCTTGTGCTGTCGCATTGTTTAGCAGTGCTCCGGCTACAAATACTAGTGCAATGACGCTTGTAAGGTATTTTGTTGTATTGTAGAAAGCCATTTTGGTGTAGGGAAATGAGAATGAATGTTAAGATTTGTTGTTCTTGTTGCCTATTTATAGAGAAACAGAGTTTGAAATGTTCATATAACTTTCCCAGAAACTCGTTTCTAGAATGCATCTCTAGGAGACTTTTCATGGTCAATAATCTTATTAATGTAGATACTTAATTAGGCATTTAATCAATCTAGCTTGCTTACCTGGAAGAGATATGATTTCATATGTTGAGGAGAAAAAGTCCGGCAGTATCAGCGGTCAATTAGTCAATATCTCATTCCCAGATCTCACTTGAGCTAAAAACACAAATTTTCATGCACCAAATTGTTCACAGGCCAATAGAGTCTAGTTAATGTCTTTGCTGGAGAAAGATGTAGAGAATGGATAGGAGTAGGTGTCTTTGTAATGCAGTGTTGTGGTACTCTTTTTCCCTTATCGATTTTTCTTTTTTGGGTTTTTTATGGCAAGGTTTTAACGAGTTCACATTTTCAAACTGCACCTGAACCCAGTTTCAAACTGCACCTGAACCCAGTAATTCTGGTTGTATGTTTTCTTCGCCTTTTGTGGAGTGAAAGTTTCCTATGTGATAAATAAAAAAAGATCTTTAATAATCTGAAACCTTCACACGGCAAAGAATGAATGGATTAAGCTGAAATTAAAAGCTACTATTATTTACAATAGTCAAAGGCAAACATTATTCCATTGACTGACAAACTCAAAAGAAAAAACAAGAGAAAAAAACAAAAAGAGTTCTGCCAACTTTTACCGAGTCCAAGCTTTTTAAGCTTTGGACCACTGAAGATTTTTATTAAAGTCGTCCATCGTACAAAATATACTTCTAGAGAGAAACATAGAGTTTTGAAATGCTCATATATATATATCGTTTTCCTATAAATTCTTTGTGGACATGCATATCTTAGAGGATGTGTATGGTTTGAATATGGATGTGCCTTGACTTTGCAATAAGTAGGATGTACAAATTGGTTTCTTCCACAGGACTTTTAACGGTCAACATATGAACAAAATTGCGATATGATCTGATTAGATCAAACAAAACAAACAGACTTAATTCAACTTCATAATTAAAGCAGCCAATATCTTATAATAACATTCTTAGCGGAAGTAGTTTTCGAATTGAAAAGGATAAATCAGCTAGATTTCATATACAGTAAACTGTTGCCTCAAGACAGAACCATGGATTACAGAAGAGAGTTGGTTCTCGTTCGAGTGATCCACAGACCATGCAATGAAAGAGGTGCATGGCAAACTAGTGCCAACACAATCCACAATGAGGAGCTGATACCATATGAACTGACAATAGGAACACTGGAACAACAAAGGATCATGACTTCGAAGGAAAGACGAACATAAATAAGAACAAGGGTGCAATTTCTGACCATTAATCAAATTTGTGTCCCACAATAATGAATGGTAAAAAAATGGCCTAATCTCGCACAAGTGACTGACTATAGCATAGCTCTTTCTTTTTTGACTCGTTAGAATAATTCTAGATTCCCTTTCTCTTGAGAAGTTAGAAAGTTCTATCATCTGTTTAGTGTGACATGACTCTAGGAATATTGGCAATTCTTATAAGAAATCTCAATATCTGAGCTCGGGAAGGTTATGAATGAATGCTTTGTTTTAATACCTTAATTTACTTTCTCTGCTTGCAATTCAACTTGATTCAAACAATTAGAAGTGAGACGGAGAAGAAAGTTGGGAACTTTGTTTGAGTAAATGAGAGGGAAATTTAGGTTCGATGCCGAAAAGTGGATCAACAGAAAGTGATGAGAAATGACAAATCGGGAGAAGAGATTGGAAGACAGGAAAGAGCTACGTGAAAATACCAAGATTCTAGAGGGTACAGTGATGTGGAACTGTTCGTGCTAAAATAATATGCGATTTTGTTTATGTTTGGGCCTGAATTTTTCTTGAGTCAAATTGTGGCTTATATGACCTTATTTGATTGGGGTTCCTAGTTACTTAAAACAGGTAATTAGCCCGAATTGTACTCCAAGCAATCTTTACTGCCAAGGAGTATTTATTCTTTCCCAAGTTAGGGTAGAAGCCGATATATAAACAAATTTAGAAGAAAATAGGTCCTCAGCACAACTAATCTCATATTCATATCAAACCAATCACAAATGTTCGCTAAACAGACTTCACAAAGATTCCAACAATTTTCAATAGTATATATAACATTCAATACAGCACATGGGGTGGCATCACAGTAGAAAAGTAGGCCAAAACTCTCCCATTTCCCCCTAAGTGCACCCGGGTTCGATTCACACAGAAGACAAACTTGAGACAACCTAATATAATTCTGTCTCATCCTCCTCCGTAGCGAATGACGAAAAGCACATTCAATACAAATATTTAGTCTTTATTTATTCAATGGGTGGAGTACACAACAGGAGGTAGTCCCCTCCTTCCATGCTAGCTTGGGAACAAAAAAAAAAACATGATATATTGATATATATCATATGAAAGGAGGCAATTCACGATAATCTCTTTTATAGGTTATTCATTCTCTAGCAACTGAGATTAGTGCCAGGATCAACATTAAGTTGGCTGCAATAACTCTGGTACAAGGCGGCCCGGGCTTGAACTAGGTCAGGTCTTTTACCATCGCATTCTTTATCACCATTAATGGCCCGAGTTGTGGCTCCAAATCCTTGACTTAAAACAGGACGAACATTTCCCACCCAATACCAAATGGCAGTCTTGAATGCAACAGCAGCGTCTGAGGCCACGGTTTCTGGAGAGTTTAAAAGGTCTAAGCCAATGCTGTTTCCAGCAGGTCCATAATTGTAATTCCACGTAATTTGGAATGGTCCACGCCCATAGTATTGTTTGTTCGGGTTGCATGGATAGTCTGCTCTTGCCTCGCAGTAGGTTTGACGAGTCTCCTCTTTCTCTTCTATGAAGCAAAAATCTGAACGAAAAAGAAAAAGTGATTTTGTTAGGTTCATCTGTGTTTTCTTTTGTTTGTTCTATTTATGGTGACAATATATATGACCCATCAAATTTTTATATGAGAAATAGGGGTTTTGAATTTTTATAGATTATAAACTATTTGACATAAATATCTGTGCATATCATAATAAGGAAATTCATTCGGAAATTGTGGAGCTTAATACATGGAAAATATTTAGCAACTATATAGAACTTTCAGACATGATATGCACTAAACGCATTTCGACAACGTGTTGCTAAATGTTGTATAATACAACGTGGTTTTATTGCACATAGTGAAACATATAATTTCACAACTTGTAACATATGCACGTTTTTAAGGAGTTATAATTTGTGCATGTATGTATACTATTAACACAAGTCAGATTGTATGTATGAAGAGGAAAGGAAAGGAATATCTTACAGCCAGTTTCATGAGTGGCATGAGCAAAGAAAGCTGCGATTTCCCGTTTAGACTCGTCAACCGAACCAAGTCTACCGAAGTTAGAATATGAGTTGACAGCGTTAATAAAACCATCTCGGGTGTAGAAGTTCTTCCCAGCACAGTCTGAAGGAGCCTGGTTAATGATTCCATTGAAGAATTCTTGGGTTACAATATCAGCCACAGACGAACCACCACCACCATTCGGGCTTGGTGTGGTAGGTGTGCCGCCACCACCGCCAGTACAAGGGCCTTGTTGACAACCCGGGCCGCAATAATCTTCGCCGCTGCCGCAGTAGCCATACTGGCTACAACATAGCTCTGGGGCACAGCCACAATTTTGTGCTGTCACATTTTTTAGCAGTGCTCCAGCTACAAAGACTAGGGCGGTGAGGCTTAGAAGGTGTTTTGTTGTATTGTAGAAAGCCATTTTGGTGAAGGGCTAGTGAAGAATGAGAATGAAGGTTAAGATTTGTTGTATATTTATAAAGAAACATAGAGTTTGAAATGCTCATAATAACTTCCCTAGAAATTCATTTTCCGACATGAATTATCAGAAATCGTGTATGACTTGAGTTGACGTCGACTTGCATGTGTTACGTGCAAATTGGTTTCTTTGGATTCCCAAATTAAATCTACTAGCGCAGGAGACTTTCCATGGTGTTCCATAATCTTGTCGGGGATAATTAATAAAGCTCGTATTCGTTTACCTACTCACAAAAGCTTCATTTGAGGATTCTTTATTTGTGGAACACCGTTGTAGAACTTATCCTTTATATGTGGAACATTGTTGTAGAACTTATATAGCATTGTTTTTCTATGATCCGAATAGTATATTTCTTTGGTATTCCTTAAAGATGATCCCTGGAAAAATCATCACTTGAATTTGAATATATTTGTCTACTCAGTTAAATGATTGTTATCTTAATATTTTCTTAAAGCAAGTTCGTGAATTTTGTTGGCCACAGTAGGTATCTTAACAATTTCAAAAATATTATGAATGAAGACTTGACTGACTTCTTCACCCAAAAGTAGAGGCAAACACAGGCGGCCCCATAGATGGCAGAGAGAACACGTATTCCATTGACTGACTTCCTGACCCCAAAGAAAAAGCCCCATTTCTACGAAGTCCAAGTTCTTTAAATAAATAAAAGATTTAAAAAAAAATTCTTGAAGTCATGGAGTCCAGGACACGAAATCCAGTTTATATGTTTTCCACCGTACAAACAACTCAGACGGCCCCATCCATTGACTGGACTTTTGAAGCTTCGAATTCGAATCATCTTCTCCTCTCTTGTAGACTTGTAGTACATGTGCTTTGTTTAAGCTCCACAAATATAATAACTTTTTTGTAGATAATTTCCACACTTCAAATCTCACGTTGCATAAGGTAATTTAAGCCTTTTTTTCAAGTACCGAAATCATTTCCCTAAAATTTTTAACAATCCAATTTTGTTCGTAGTCATGTGGCGTAGGAGAAACAAAAGCCAGTTCTGCTGTAATTAACTAGAGAAAATAGAAATTATGGTACGAAATAGACTTAGTACAAACACGATTTTGTTGTCGTTAGATTGATGGATTCACTCTTCTATACCAGGGCATAGATTGATATCAATCCATTGGATTGTGTTCGTACCAATTACTACAACAGATGCACCCGGTTTGGGAGTAGCAGAGGGGCAAAGCAACTTTTCTTTTAGGCTAAAGACATGAAGACAATGTAGATGAGAAAAAGATAAAGAAATAACAGTTAATAAATGCAAGCAAGAAATAGAATCCCCTTTTGTTACATAGTCTCGGTTTCATATGGATGCACTCCATGCTGCAAGGGAGACATCAAGAGTATGCTCTTTCGTTTACATGTCCCCTCTCGGGCGGTCGCCTAGACCTGTTGCCTTCCAGACATCTAATTTTTCTAATTTTTCTAACACGTCTTCATCTTAACCACTCTTTCCACATTTTTCTAATTTTTGATCATGATTTCTCATGCCCATTCTTCTCATCTTCATTCCCTACTGCCCTCTCCTACTTCTCCCTATAAAATATGGTTCTGGCATATTGTATATCTAGACCTTGATAGGATCGAGTGGCTAAAAATACTGCAATAGATTTAGCTGTTCCTTTCACTATAGAATTAGGGTTGTCATGCAATTGCAGAGCCTTCTCTGTCGCATCTGTCGCATTTGCTAAAGCAAGAGCTCCTTCCTTATCTTCCTCAGTACCATTCCCTGGTTTTGCAACAATTTCAGAACTTCCAAGTTTGAAATGTCTACCATTATAACAATCTTTTTGGCAAAACGAAGTAGCTTTAGTCCTTACAGTATCTAAATGAATTCAAATTTAAACAATACGTGCTAATGAAGAAGAGAAAAGCATTAGAACAAACCTAGTTCACCAATGTAATTATTTACATGTGTGTCTCGAACAATAAATCCCAATAAAACTTTGTTTTGCCCTTCACTTTTTTATTTTTTATAAAAAACATAGCTCTTATTAAAAAAAATTATAAGTAATTGTCGCAATTGGGAGATAATTCCCTCTTTTTTCTGCTTCTGCCCATTAAGTGGCCCATGTCCTTTTATTTGACTTACACATGTACAATTAAAGCCCAAATCATGTACTTGGACCAATTAGCTTTTATTTTGGATATGTAAAAACTAGGGCTAAACACCTTGTAAATGATCTTGTTGAATAATTCTGGGGTTACAACATCAGCCACCGACGAACCACCACCACCATTGGTCCTTGGTGTGGTAGTTGTGCTGCCACCGCTGCTAGTACAAGAGCCTTCTTTATAACCCTGGCCCCAGTAATCATCGCCGCTGCCGCAGTAGCCATACTGGCTACAAGATATCTCTGGGGCACAGCCACAACTTTGTGCTGTCAAATTTTTGAGCACTTCTCCAGCTACATACACTAGGGCAATGAGGCTTAGAAGGTGTGTTATTGTATTGTAGAAAGCCATTTGGTGAAGCGCTTAGTGAAGAATGATAATGAAGGTTAAGATTTGTTGTTGGATATTTATAAAGAAACATAGAGTTTGAAATGCACATAATAACTTCCCTAAATTCATTTTCCGACTTACATTTATTAGAAATCGCGTATGACTCGAGTCAAGACCTGCATGTGGGACGTGCAAATTGGTTTCGGTGATAATTAATCAAGCTCTGATTACTTTACCTTCTTAAGCTAAAGTCATGCCGTCCATCGTACAAATACTAACAACTCAGGGGCCCCATCGATTGACTGGACTTTTGAAGATAAAAGATAAAATAGATGAGAGATAAGATAAAAGATAAAACAGATGAGAGATGAGAAAAGTCATAAATTTAAAACCTAACCCCCCGTTTGGTTCACAAAACGGATTTAAGGGGAAATCACTTCCCATGTCATTTTCCAAGGGATGGAAAATGAAGATTCATTAATTACCATGTTTGGTAATCCTGAGAAAGTAACTAAGAAATACCACTTTATTTTCTTTCACATGTTTGGTTTGTGTAAGAATGTAAAACAAAGTTTGTTTAATTGTCCAATTATACCCATATGAAATCAAATGAAAAAGGAAAAACTACATAAAACCTCCCAAACTATAGGGTCATTTTCAAGTTCATACCCAACTTTAGAGACCTTTACGAGTATATACTCAAACTCCTGGAAAACTTACAAATTGCCCCCATCGTCAGTCAAACCATTAGTAAGACTGTTAAATGCTGATGTGGCGAATGTGGGTTGCATTTTTTTAATGACGTGGACTTATAGGTGGACAAATAAAAATATATATATGTACATGTTAAAAATAATTTTTAAATCATATTAAAACGATTAAAAAATGAAGAAGAAAAAAACCTTCCATGTCAGAAATATTGAAAAAGAAGAATTTTCCAAGGAACAATTAAAACCCAAATCTTGAAATCTTGAAATCAAAAATGAAAGAAACTAAGTACTTACTGGCATCGACGAGCTCAAAGTCTATGTGATCAAGGGTGAGATCACCAAAGAGACTGAGAAAATCATAAGCAGTGGCCCTAAGGAGTTGGTCATGCATTTTACGAAGATCCACTTTAAGATAGAGGATCCCTCGGCAGCAAAATGTGTAGAAGGAGAGAGAAAGAGTTGGGTTTGGGGGTGGGCGACAAGAGAGGGGTGGCTGAGAGGCGGGGTTGAGTCAAGAGGGAGAGAGGGTTGGCTGGGTAAGATAGGATTTTTTCTCATTTTTTAATGATTTTAATATTATTTAAAAATTATTTTTAACATGTACATAATTTTTTATTTTTTATTTGTCCACCTGTAAGTCCACGTCATTAAAAAATGGAACCCAATTCACCACATCAGCATTTAATAGTCTTACTAAACTGATGATGGGGGCAATTTGTGGAGGCAATTTGTAAGTTTTCCGGGAGTTTGAGTATGTACTTGTAAATGTCTTTAAAGTTGGGTATGAACTTGAAAATAACCATATAGTTATGGTGGGTTTTATGTAGTTTTTCCAATGAAAAAAATAATATAATAATATTATATTGTAATTCTAAATTGTTAATGAGGACAATATAATCATGAAAAATGTGTATTTAACATTGGCTCATTTTCCCAAACTTTCACATGAGGAAAACAAAACCCAAGGGAGAAGGAAGGCTTCACTTTCCCCTTACTTTCCCATGTGCAAGGCAATGATTTCCTATGCATAGACTTACCAAACATAGAAAAACAATTGATTTCCTAATCCTAAGCCTTCTTTCCCTTGAACCAAACGGGAAAAGTAATCTATTTATTACTGTTTTTAGTTTTTATTTTATGAGTCAACCTGAATACAGTTTTTCATTCCCACGCATTTAATTGTGTCTCTTCTCGATATCTTCTCATTTTTCTTCTATATCTTTGATGAAAAGTAACCAAAAAACAAGAAACAAAGCCATCAAACAGGACCTTCGTTGCTCATTACATGTCACCATTTCATTAAATTACATACCACAATAGAAAACAGAACAAAAAACCCAAAAATGTCTACAAAAATAGATGAGGCAAAAGGGGGCATGCCTCTATAATAGACTCCCCTTTTGTTTCTCCCCTTAAATAGTCTCATCGTCGGCAAATAGCTGCGCTCCATGCTGCAAGGGAGACATCAAGAGTATGCTCTTTCATTTACCTGTCCCCTCTCGGCTGACTGCCTAGACCTGCTGCCTTCCACACATCTACATCTCCTTAAGGGCACATCCCCAAGCACGTCTTCATCAAAACCACTCTTTCCACGTTTTTCTAATTTGATCATGATTTCTCATGCCCGTTCTTCTCATCTTCATACCCTGCTGCCCTCCCACTTCTCCCAATAAAATATGGTTCTGGCAAGGAACCGTCATAATGTATATCTAGACCTTGATAGGATCGAGTGGCTAAAAACTCTGCACCAGATTTAGCTGTTCCATTCACTATAGAATTAGGGTTGTCACGCAATTGCAGAACCTTCTCTGTCGCATTTGCTAAAGCAAGAGCTCCTTCCTTATCTTCCTCAGTACCATTCCCTGGTTATGCAACAATTTCAGAACTTCCAAGTTTGAAATGTACCATTATAACAATCTTTTTGGTAAAACGAAGTAGCTTTAGTCTCAAAATATCTAAATGAATTCAAATTTAAACAATACGTGCAAATGAAGAAGAGAAAAAGCATTAGAACAAACCTAAACAGTTCACCAATGTAACTATTTACATGTGGGTCTCGAACAATAAATCCCAATTAAACTTTGTTTTGCCCTTCACTTTTTTATTTTTTATAAGAAACATAGCTCTTATTAAAAAAATTATAACAGTACAACATAAGTGAACAAGGAGTCCATTTCTGAAAGAAAACTACAAATAAACTGTGCATCATGACCTCAATCCTAAACGAAAACATAAAGACAAAACAGAAATTTCATAGGACTGCAAAACAGATGCTTTCCAATCAGACTAGATAACAGGAAAATATAGCTCCTTCAACTCCGAATCTACAGATGCCCACGAAGAAGCCCCGAAACACATCCTATCCCATAAACACTCACCTCCTTGCCCCCAAATATGCTACTATTCTTTACAACCGATTGAAGCCCGAAAATTTCCATCATAGCACTACTCAGCTCAACTACAAACCCTTTTATTTCCACCAAAAAAGTTCAACTTCTCAGATAATAGCACATTATATGGCAATGTCATGGACCAGCATAAACCTGTCCTTAATTGACCGAGACCACAACGAAAAAGCCAGTGGATAGTGCAATATTTGATCCATACTTCTAATGAGGATAGAAGCTTAGGACAAATATGGACTTAAAGCATAGATTTCTTTGTTTAATATTTCTTTGCTCTAACAATCAATCTAAGGTAAGAAAAATAAATTAAGCTAATCATCCAAATGTCTTTTAAAAAGAGGAGGGGGCGAGGGAGAAGGTGCATACAGTATCCTTCATTTCTCAGAGACACACAAGTCACTTTATATGTTGAAAGTCTTCTATTTTTTCACTCAATGATGCCATAACAATTGCATAAATTAGAAAAATAAGAGAACTACCTTGCTGATCAAAATCTTCTACATAACCACCTTTCAAGAAGGAAAATCGTGCTTCTTCAGAAAAGTTCCTTGATTCCACTGGAGAAGAATTAATCAAATCGCGGAATTCCATTACATATTCTCCAGTCCACTGACATCCTCTGCAGTGAGAATTTGAACTTTCAGTGGTCAGGGATAAACGAGGAATGATAACTAGCTAATTAATTCATCTTGTCAATGCACATCTTAGGAGTATTTAAGGTATACTAATTTGAATCCACACCTTAGGAATATGTAATAACAGATCATCTCATGTGAGGGATATCAAGTAGCAAGTAGTTCATAAGACAATGAGCAAATATGGAACCATTCAATATACAACGAACCTAAGTTCATGGCACTGAATGTACAATATAAGTACAACCTTATTTAATGCGGTACCTGTTGAAAGCTAGCATGGCTTCGAAAGGTGTAATTACTGGAGCTAAATATTCTTTGCTATCCAGAAGAGCAGTTTGGGCACAAGAGACATAGATGAAAATATCACACTGCCATGAATAAAAATCTACAATTAACTTATTATAACTTCAAATATTCTAAATTCCATATGAACACATCTACTTGCATGTATCAGACCTCTGGAAAGTTGGCAAGTTTTGCAGGGTTTGGTCTTCCCATAACTAGAGTATAGACTTTTTTCCCTGCTCCTGTAATCAGCACTTTCATCTGATGAATCATATTCAGATAACCAGCTGCATCATAATTGCCAAAAAAGTTAATTAATTTTCTAGGCTCTCGGTTATGCATCAGTAAAAGAATGTGCCCTTAATTGAATTTTGTTTTTTCTTTTTCTGAAAGGATCCCAACATAATTGAAATTTAAGATAGAGTAATTTAAAGTCCTTGAATGGTACATAATAAGACGTACCCATACTGAAATGCAAAAAAAACAAAACAAAACTTTTCATGATTATCATGATTAATTACAGAATGAATTACCAGATTAGAAATGAGATGGAAAAGGAAAAACAAAACACAAAATACCGGCACATAAAGAAACACTATGGGTATAGTGTGATAATAACCAACACATGGTTCAATATTGAAAAATTAATTTGAAGTTAAAAAAAAAAATCAATGATCTCTAATAGCAAGCTGTGCATTACAAGATCTATTCAAACTGATTGCTCAATTTCAACACAGTGGATTAATAAAAAATAAAGACTAGAGGATCCCACACAAGAACTCACCTACACCAAGGGTTCCTACTAAGATCCCAACAATGTTAGCATCCTTTGCTTTCTCCATTAGGTAATATCTGGATGAGAGATTGCTCACACAATAAATCATATGAAAGAAGAGCATGACAAGAATATAACACATGGTGGAAGGAACACACGGTCTATCATGTCACAATTATTGTGCTTGTAAGAGCAAAGATTAGTGGAAACAGGGAACAGTACAAAGATTTTAGAGATAATACCTGCGCTTAAGAATCTTTCTTTGTTGCGATAAGTCAGTCACCATACTGCATTCCAAGGCATCATATCTGACTAAAACCAAAACCACCAAAAATTATAAACAAGATTGAGTAAGAAAAATTGAATAATCAATAGCATATCAATTTCCACATACTAGGTGCTTTAAGAAAATTAACTTTTTAAACTTGAAAATCTTAATCTGGCTCCTTGTCTTCTTCCCCACAATAAATCAAGTTTCTATTAGTAACCAAGAAAACAAAAATGACTGGACCAATTATCATATTTTCATATTATTCCTTGAGTTCCTTCTGCCAAATATTGGACAAACTAAGGGAGAACCGTAAGTGGCCTGAGTTCATTTACCAAGTAAAAAGACTTCATCCTACTTTGTGAACAGGACTTGTGGGGAATTGGTTACTTTGGGATACATATAATATAGGATTTTTCTCTTATCCGGACAACCAGATTGTTTAGCATGTGGACCCCAATGTTTGCAGCTGTGTTTCATTGTTAAAAATGATGTGAAGATGCATACTTCTACAGCACCGACTGGATATTTTTATATAGCAGTGTAGTGGCTTGATTTGGCAGCATATAATAAGATGAGAAAACTGAAGTTCTTCTCTCATCCGGACGTCGGCACGTTATTACCGCTCGGACTCCATTGTAAACAAGGAGGAAAGCAGGGAGGGGTAGTAAAAATATGTGTGTGTGTGTGTGTAAATTGAGAATTTACTTTTCGAAGACATGGTACATAAGTGGCTAGGGTCCTAGACACTTTGATTGCCTCAGTCAGAAAAGGAGAAAGGGGAACGCAAACAGCTATTTGCCTAAATGGAAAATATCAATGTGTGTGCACTACAGATATGATGCATCCATCATGATAAATGCATAGAGACAATATCCCTCTTTATTTGTGCAAAAATGAAATCCACCAATATATAGAAAAAAGAAAAACGAAAGTCCATGAACCACCACATGTATGATATATGATGTATGGGACTATATGACGTATCTGAAACAGCACAACTCATCAGAAAAAAAAAATTTGCTTGAGGACACGAGAAAACAGAATATGAGGTGCAGTCGCACATGCATGTATGCATACTCAAACAAAATGTATAACAAAAGAAAGTAGTGGTTCATGCAACTATTTTTTTAATAAAAACTTTATAAATTCAAAGAAACAAGCAAGTGGATAAGGAATCCACAAGAGAAAAACAAAAGAAAGCTGCAACCTCAAGACCAAAACAAACAAAGGAAAGTAGTTTATGTACCTATTTCACAGCCATTATATGTCAAAACAATATTTGCAAAGGCTGAGTTATTAGAACCAATCCAGAAAAGTAAGTAATCGTCCATCTTGTGTCCCTCAGGCAATTTCCAGACCAAGCCTCCAATGCTATACGTATTAGCAGATACTGTCCCAAAACTATTATTATCAGTGAGGCTGCCAGATGTTCCCTGGACCTCATTTGAGACTTTATGACCTTTTGATGGATTCATAACTGTGCAAATAACATTAGCATATTGAACTTCTGGTTCGGATTCAGCCCCGCATACTTCTGCAAATTTTTCTCTGATATTCTCTATTGAATGTGCATAATCCAGCCCAAAAAGGACCTACAGATGGATAGAAAGTCAGATTTGGTAAACTAACCAAAAAATAAAATGTACTTGGTCTCTTATAGAAAATTACGTGCATAGACAATAATCTACATTTCATATTTAATAACTGAATGATGGGTAGAATAATGCAGAGTATAAAGGAGAAAGAAGATTGAGAGAAAAAGAAAAAATTGATGGGTAGAAGGACGATGAGGTTGCTGCAGGAGACAATCTTTATCTCATGCTGAATCAACAACGCTGAACGCTGACTTGATCAAGTGGTAAGCTGATGGGTAGAAGGGCTACAAGTTTAATACCATTTTGTCACCTTGGGCCAAAAATTAACTCATTACTCATGCAATGGGATATAACTAGAATTTATCTGTTTTCATCTCCATTCTTTTCTTTTCCCTCCTTTCTTGAAAAATAAAAAATTTACCAAATTTAAATTCAACAAAAGAAAAGAAGAAATTATGGGCTACAAATCAAACAAGTTAACCATTTCATCCTCAATATCCTACTCCTCTGAACAATTGATCTTCAAATCAAGTAAGAATATCATTTAAGTTGCATATCATCTATTGTTTTAACTTCCATAACCATAATTTCTTCTTTCTTTGATTACAGCTATGATTTCTAGCACTTGATGATCTAACCAGAATGATGATTCAGTATCAGCCAAAACATTTAAAAACTGCCCATCTAATCAAATCCTAATGAGTCTAGACGTGAAAAGTGAACAATGATCATACCAAAACTCGCCTCCCATTTGGCAAAGCATAATGCGATAGATTCTTCACACAATCAGGCACACTAATTGGAGTGTTCCCAAAAACAAAGAATGCTGGAAGCGTCGTGGTCCTGCCAACAAAAACCCAAGTAAGAGAATGAGCCTTCAACAACATACACAATAAAACTCAAACCCGACTTCAACCATTAATTACTTCCAGTACAGAGCACTCACGGGCTGAGGCACGTGTGGCCGTAATGAACAACAGCATCAGCATCCACGTGCGATGCTCCCACCTCGTCCACACAGCAACTACCGTAGGCCGTGTCCGCCATCACGAACAAGCCCACTTCCGGAGCGTCGTCGTTTTGCTCGGCGTTGGATTCCCTCAGTGTGCGAAGCTTGGCCCTTAGCGCACTCACAACTCTCACCGCGTCCTTCAGAAGTTCGTCAGGGAACTGAGACGACATTCAATTCAATACAATTCAATTCGATGTTTGGTTTCCCAGAAAAAAAAAAAAAAAAAAAAAAAAAAAATAGAAAAAGAAAAAGCAAACAAAAGAAAAATAAAATTGAGAGGAAAACAAGACGCAACAGGAAGATTGAAGAACTCGTACCTGTAAAGCGACTCTGGTGAACTTGTTGCTCTGAATGAACTCGGCCGTGGGGGCGATTTCGTAATTCGATTCCAAGTCCATGGCCGAATGAATTACTGTGAAAGAAGAAAGAGGAAAAAGCTTTTTCCTTTTTCTTTAATCGGCTTGGAAGAAGCCTCCTTGGAACAGTGGGTTTGTAGGAGTGACTATTTCACTGTGAGAGAACCGAAGAAGAAGAAGAAGAAGAAGAAGGGGAAAGAGGGAACTCAAGAAGGGGGAATGGCGGCTGGAAATGGACACACACTAATTTTTCATTGTGATTTTCTAATGGGCTGCGCGGGGAGTGTTCAAAAGCCCACTTCCTAAGTATAGGTCTTATATTTTTCAACAATACTGTTATTTGTACTGCTGACCAGCTCCCTATGACATTATACCTATGTATTTGTAACAAACAATAGTACTATGGGGGCTTGAACCCAAGATCACTTGGGAGTACACAAAAGTCTAGATGATTTATTATGTGAGAGCATGAACCCAGCCTTTTATAGATGAAAATATCTTATAGAGTTCCACCCATTATGAAGTCTATAAGGCCACAAAGTACTTCGAACGTGTTTCGAACCCCTTCCATTGAGGCACCAGGTAGCTTGCCAGTTGGAGGTGACAGTTTGCCAACAGCACCACACCTTGTGATTATGTAATGTTCCTTTGGATTTAATGAAATACCATTTTTTCAAAAGACATATACAGAGAATGGTGAAACATTCAAAATACCATAAAATGCCCATAATTAATGATAATATTAAGAATTGAAAATATAATAAATAAGTATAATATAGTAAATTTATACTTTTGTGTATTAAACAAAATTAGAACCTGGATCCTATTAAAAACACATAAAAAATTCAAAAAATAATTTACATTAATTTTAATAAACATTTTCATAATCTTTGAAAAAAAATAAGCCAATTGGCATGCACGTGAGGGCTTTTGCCAATAGGCTAGTAAAATAACACCAACCAGGATGTGAATTTGCTAAAGTTATTTGAATTACAATGCAGATGACATCTTTCACGGTAGTAAGATTCACCTACAGCCATGCATTAATTGCATTATTCATACATAATTATAAAGAAAGAAACTCAACCATCTGTTTTACTTGGCTGGAGAACTCAATCGTCCATAGCTACGTTAACATACTTGACAAATTACTTTATTTTGAAAATATTTCTCACTAAAGACCAATTAATAAGCTGATATTATATATATATATATATATATATATATATATATATATATATATATATATATATATATATATATATATATATATATATATATATATATATATATATATATATATATATATATATATATATATATATATATATATATATATATATATATATATATATATATATATATATATATATATATATATATATATATATATATATATATATATATATATATATATATATATATATATATATATATATATATATATATATATATATATATATATATATATATATATATATATATATATATATATATATATATATATATATATATATATATATATATATATATATATATATATATATATATATATATATATATATATATATATATATATATATATATATATATATATATATATATATATATATATATATATATATATATATATATATATATATATATATATATATATATATATATATATATATATATATATATATATATATATATATATATATATATATATATATATATATATATATATATATATATATATATATATATATATATATATATATATATATATTCCATATATCTGCTCTGTATTTCTCAGCTTATAGCTTGCTATATAACTTATGCAGTATAATATCTTCATAGAAGTGCTTCTTGAAAGCATCCATATGGGCCACTTGTAAACACAAAGTCAGAACCATAGAACCATCTCCATAAGGACTTGGAAGGAGGAAGGATTCCCCATCAAAATCATATGTTCCTGAACCCATATAAATTTCCTTTCCCCATCCAAAGTCAAGCCCATATATAGGCAGTGTCGACCAACTCACAACCTCAAGACAAGGGTTTCCATGAAAAGCCCCTTCGGCAATCCCTAGAGCATGAAGGTCTTGAAACCTAGTCAAGTCCGGTTGGTTCCTGAAGTGATCAATGGCGGACAGCACATAATCATTCGACACCTTCTCGATTGCCTCCCTTATTCTACTCGAAGCGTACCCTAATGGCTTGGACACCAAGTCACCAGCAAGACTTCTAGCAACCCCATAAAATGTTGCATTTCCAAAGTATCCTTGGGGCAATGGGGGTTGCATACGACTCCTCAAATCAACGCAAACTCCCATTGCCGTAGGTTGTTCATTTCTGTGAACTCTAGCCTTAGACGCACATCTCCATATGTGCCCTGCCACGGTCTCATACCTTGTGTAAGCCCGCTTAGTGCCAGAATGGTTGTAACCATTCCCCTCATTCGCCATTCGCTTAAGTTTCTCAACTTGGTGCCTGGTAAGCTTCAACATGGCCACAGTGGTCTTCTTCTTTCTCTCCTCGATATCATCAGATTGCCCGAGCAAAAGGGGTACATGGTCTAACTCTGATTGGTAACGCCCTAGAGTATTTCCAGCTGGGAGTGTTCGAGCTTGAAAGGCCTTTCGATCCAGAAACGGCATTACTCCAATTGGCTCACCCTTTGCAAGCCTAGCCCACTCAGAAATGAAAACGACCGGCTAGTGGATAGAATGGCACCAATGCTCGGCATAATGAGTCTTTGAGAGTGTTGACAATGGCGTCAGGTTGTGAGACAAAGTTTTGGTATGGTTTGTAGAAGTAGATAATCTTAGCACATATATCAAACTGTGATTAGCAGGAAAGTAGGAGTTTCTATTTTCAGAAAAAGAGACAAGTATTTTCTCTGATTTATGCTTGTGATAGCTTCACTCTCTTTGTTATAAAAATAAAAATATTAAATAAATAAAAAAATTTAAAAAAAAAAAGGAAAAAGGTTTCAATTGAAATGCGCACTTTGGGTTTGGCAAGGTTTCCAATCGTACGCCAAAAAGGTTTTGAAAAGGCTAATCTATGGTTATGAGGCTATGTGCCTTAATAACAATATACATAGAAGCTTTTTACATTTTATTATTTGGGCTCGGCCACTGTCTTTTGATAAAATTGTCATTCTTGTTCACACTTTTAATTTTTTTTGTTAAGAACAAATATGATTTTAATTAGTTTCAACTCTTTAAAAATTGTGCAGTTTAATTTATTTACAATAAATAAAGGTGACGTGAAACATATTCAAAATTAATTCCATATCCAAAATTTCATAATCATCCAAGAGAAGCAAAACATACTCAAATATGGAAATGAGGGTTTTGGAAAAGATTTTAGTGCAGTTGAGTATAATTCTTGGTAGGTACAAAGTTTCAGGGATTTCATAGTGCATATAGTTTTTATTGGGTGATTTAGGACTTGCGATAAGGAGTTAGACCAAATGACTAATAAAAGAGGATAAAAAGAAGCTGAAATATGGGTTTAAAAATAAACTTCTCATATAAAAAATATAAAAAAAACTCCAAAATCTTACAACTTTACAATAAATAAATAAATTTCTATCACTCTCATCTAATTCAGCCTCAACTGGTTTAGTCCTTGTGTTGTCCACTAATTCATCTAAAAATTTAAACAGGGTATGAGCAACCATCGCTCAATAGGGACATGAGACCTTACCAAAATAGATTGATATAACTAAATTAAGTGACATGCAATCACATAATCAATAATTATATCGCTGATATCCTATTATACTGTGCACACGAGCTCACCTGAACTTGGTTTCTACAATGGTCAGACTCAACTATACAAAAGATCATTTCCTTTACCCTTTTTATCATACTTTCTTTATCAACCCAAGA
>NW_018921751.1:1181749-1206075 GCF_002207925.1 Prunus avium | reverse complement strand
TTTCTTTCTTTCTTTCTTTCTTTCCCTCTTATTTCTGATGTAAACTATGCATGCCTGCCTTGCTTTTCAAGATGAAAGGGAATGGCCCCTATTTATAGTACTACATACGCATCAACTACTTTCCTTCAATTGGTCCAATGCATGGCAAGGTTTGGCTCCAAGTTTAGATGTTACTAGATTGCCAACACCTCATGCTAAAATAGAGCTTAGTCATCTAGATATAATGACACATGTGAGTCTTTTTTTTGACACCTGTAAGTCTAAAGTGTTGCATGTCTAAGGATTTAGATGACAACTAGACTATTCAACATAGCCATTCAAGTATTAATTAATATATGCAGAAAGTAACAACGAGATAAAGCCATATAAAACAAAACATGCATATACTTATTATAATATTACTATTTTTAATAATTAATAAGAAAAATTTCTGAAAATATAACACATACCAAGATATATATATATAATTTCTTGAAATATAATATATATTTAAAAATACGTTGTTTCACATATGGGATGATTGAAATAGGTGTTAGTTCATGTACAATAATTTTTTAAGAATAATTATAAATAAATTTTGAATCCAAAATAAATAAATAATTATAAATAGCAGAAATATCCAACAGGTGCCAACAAGTAGTGAATGGTAATATTTTGTTGGCGACAATGAAATCAATCAAGCTGCTGAAAGCTAACACTTGTATTGACAAAAACAAGAAGTATAAAAAGGAGCTCCAACGCTATAACAGTACCCTATTCCTTGTTGGGGTCAAGGATATTTAGCAGCACACTCTGAGCTGCAGTCCTCGTCAGAGCAGTTTTCTCCCCATATTCCCAAACTCAGTTTGCAAGTTTTTGAGTATGGCGGTGGAGATGGAGGTGGACAGTCGAAGTAGCATCTGCAAACTGGGGTGTTGTTGTTCAAATCGCAACCGGCCTTAGCCCCAGGATGTGCAGATGTGCACCTTGAATTGCAGCCATCATCGCATGCACCCAAATCTTCTGTGCAAATGTCACCTTTCACCATAGGCATCAGGGTCCCTAATAAACCATTATCCTAGATGAATTAGTTTCGTAGAATTTTGCTCTCAATGGCAAATGAAAAACAAGCAAACAAATAAACAAAAGAATTTACTCATTTTAGGATTATTGTTGCAACAAAAAAAAAAGGCATATGAATCGAAAATTGGGTATTTAGTATTATGGTTAGAAATCATCAAAAGACATTTTATTTACGCTTTAGGGTTTGTATTTGTGCCCAATATAGCACTCCTTTAATATATTGGACAACTGAAGTGCCAATACAAACTCTATTCATGAACACAAATACAGTTGAGGCTGAACTTACTCATAGAAACAATAATTCTTGAAAATAACCAAAAAATAAACAACAAACAATTTGGATCATCAAGCCACATAGTAGAAGGCAAGGCACCCATAATCAAAGCATGAAAATAAAAGTTCCATATAAAAAGACATATACACATATACACATGCAGAAATCATGCAAGCCCAACTGATAAAATATACCTGCAGTGAATACAAGGAGGACAATGATGATGTAAGAAGCAGCCATCTTCATGTCTGTAGCTGTGGGCTTCTGATATGTTTGGTTTTTAATTATTTATAGACAATGACAGAATTTTGGGGGTTACTTTCTGTAAAGAGGGTGTCATAATGAATTAAGAAATAATAAATGTGATTCTGGTTTTAAGGGAAAATCTCTTCATCAATAATTTTGTCATATAATATCGTGTCAATTCTGAGGAAGAATATCTGTGGTAATAATTCATGCCATTTAGATATTATATTTTGTTTTATTACCATTTTAAAACTCTCCTCTCCTTTCCCCCTCCCCAAAGGTAACGAAAAAAAGAAAGAGCTAAAAATTGGGTGAGGTCTTATCCCTTAACTATTTGATCAAACTAACAATTAAGAAATAAGGCCTCATCTAAGGGCCTTAGATAAGCCTATCACTATAGAATGACTTCTATACTTTTTGCCTTGGGCCTTATTTTGCAATCCTACTACCCTGCATAGTTGAGTTGCAGGCTATGACCCAAACTCATCCATCCATGATCCTTAAAATTTTGAAGTCTAGCCCCAAACCTCAAGCACCGTACGAACTCGATCCTTAGGCCTTGAGCCCAAGAACCATGAGCTCGAACTGTTGACCTGAGACTTGTATGGTTATTGTCAATCTGGTATTATAATTACAATTATAAAGGGTTATAATACTTCCATTTATATACTAAAATTATTTGAATTACAATTAACTAGGGAAATAATTTCTCAATACAGACCAATTAAGTTGGTATATGTAGGCTAAAGCCATAGTACTTGGTAATTATATTATTTTGCATATATCTGTTCTTTATTTTTCATTTATATAACGTAGACAATATATATCTGGTCTTGGCACAAGTTATTTATATAATATCTTCGTAGAAATGCTTCTTGAAAGCATCCATATGCGCCACTTGTAGACACAAAGCCAGAACTATAGAACCATCTCCATCAGGACTTGGAAGGAGCAAGGAATCCCCATCAAAATCATGCGGTCCTGGACCCATATAAATTTCCTTTCCCCATCCAAAGTCAAGCCCATATATAGGCAGTGTCAACCAGCTCACAACCCCAAGATTAGGGTTTCCATAGAAAGGCCCTTGATCACTCCCTAGAGCATGAAGGTCTTGAAACCTAGTCAAGTCCGGCTGGTTTCGGAAGTGATCAATGGCAGACAGCACATAATCATTCGTCACCTTCTCGATTGCCTCCTTTATTCTGCTCGACGCATACCCTAATGGCTTGGACACTAAGTCGCCAGCAAGACTTGTAGCAATCACATCAAATGTTGCATTTCCAAAGTATCCTTGGGGCAATGGGGGTTGCATACGACTCCTCGAATCGACGCAAACCCCCATCGCAGTAGGTTGTTCATTTCTGTGAACTCTAGCCTTAGACGCACATCTCCATATGTGCCCTGCCACGGTCTCATACCGTGTGTAAGATCGCTTAGTGCCAGAATTCTTGTAATCATTCCCCTCATTTGCCATTCGCTTAAGTTTCTCAACTTGTTGCTTGGTAAGCTTCAACATGGCCACAGTGGTCTTCTTCTTCCTCTCCTCGATATTATCCGATTGGCCGAGCAAAAGGGGTCGATGGTCTAACTCTGAGTGGTCAAGCCCTAGAGTATTTCCAGCTGGGAGTGTTCGGTCTTGAAATGCTTTTCGATCCAGAAATGGCATTACTCCAATTGGCTCACCCTTTGCAAGCCTAGCCCACTCAGAAATGAAATGCAATGCACTTTGTCCATCAACAACAGCGTGTGAAATAGTCAAGCTAAGACTAAGACCACCACACTTGAACCTAGTCAATTGTACAAGCAATATAGGAAGTTCATGAATTGGGAGGGTGTAGTCTACAGTGGGGATAAGATAGTCATATTCTGGAGAAGGAGAGAAGTCACCAAAGTCATCGAGTTTCGAATCGGACTCAGCCTCAATGAATGGAACCCCCATGTCATTGCAATGGAGCTCGAGACGGCCTCCGCCAATCCAACGCAAACAACCTGCTTGAGGATAGAAAGGCACCAGTGCGCGGCTTAATGAGTCTTTGAGGATGTTGGCTATAGTGTCAGGTTGTGCGGCAAAGGTTTGGTCCGGTTTGTAGAAGTAGATAGTTGGAACATGAGTTATGGTGCCAACTTGGTCCCATTCTGAGAGAGCTAGGCTACCTTGCAATGTTGGTGTAGAGGGTTTCAGAACATAGCAGCCTTTGATTTTCACCACCATTGTTTTTCTTTTTTCAAAAATTTGAGTAGCTAGGTTATGAATAGATGTGGCAGACGATATGGTATTGGTTTTTATAGACCTGATTTATGGACATTGTTCCCTCCTTAGCATTCCTACTTCCTGCGAATCAAAATTTGACACATATACAAAAATAATTCATCAAAAACACAAAAAGAAGAATCTTAGCACATATATCAAACTATGATTTGCAGAAAAGTAGGAGTTTTTATTTTCAGAAAAAGAAACGAGTATTTTCCTTGATTTATGCTTGTGATAGCTTCACTCTCTTTGTTTTTAAAAAAAGGAAAAAGGAAAAAGGAAAAAGGTTTCAATTGCAATGCACTAAAGCACTTTGGGTTTGGTAGGTTTCCAATCGTACGCCAAAAAGGTTTTGAAAAGGCTAATCTATGGTTATGAGGCTATGTGCCTTAATAAAAATACATAGAAGCTTTTTAAATTTTGTTATTTGGGCTCGGCCACTGTCTTGTGATAAAATTGTCATTCTTGTTCACACTTCTAATTTTATTGTTAAGAACAAATATGATTTTAATTATTTTCAACTCTTTAAAAATTTGAACTGGATTTGCACAAATTTTTTTTTTTGAACTGGATAAACTTTTTAACTACGGGCCAATTTGGCATTGCTGTGCTGTGAAAATAATCGCTGTCAGATTTGCTGTGAGAGAAATCAGCTGTGTGGGAAAATAGTTTGGCGTTTGGTAAACTTTTTGTTAAAAGTGTTGTTGGTATTAATTTCCTCATAATCAGAAAAATGATTGTTGCATAATCATTAAACCTAGCGCCTCTTCAAAACTGATTCCTGCATAATCAGAAAATGAAAGCACCTCATTAGCTACTTTCCCTTATATATAGCTTTCTCTCACAGCAATTTTTAATAAAAAGTGATTTTCTCACAGTTTACCAAACAAGCTAGACTTCCCAAAGTTTTTTAAAAATCACTTATCACCCCAAATAAGCAATGCCAAACGGGCACTACGTCCTGAATTTTCTCCAGCACTACCAAGATGTAGAAAAGCAAAACACAAGTGAATTTTCTGCAGCAATCTGAACAAACCCACAACTTCCTTTTTTTCAAGAGAAACCAATTATCTGCAGCAATCGGTGGAATAGATTGAACTGGCTTCTTTAATATATACGAGTTTCTCATTATGTGGGGCATCAAAGATGGCACGGAAGGGAGCAACGAGTTTAGCGCCCCCCCGCCCCCCAAAAAAAATTGTGCAGTTTAATTTATTTACAAAAAATAAATTAAGGTGACGTGAAACATATTCAAAATTAATTCCATATCCAAAATTTCATAATCATCCAAGAGAAGCAAAACATACTCAAATATGGAAATGAGGGTTTTGGAAAAGATTTTCAGTGCAGTTGAGTATAACTCTTGGTAGGTACAAAGTTTCAGGGATTTCATAGTGCACATGGTTTTTATTGGGTGATTTAGGACTTGCAACAAGGAGTTAGACCAGATGACAAACAAAAGAGGAAATACAAGGAGTTAGACCAGATGACAAACAAAAGAGGAAATATGGTGTCACGCCCCGAACCCGGGGGTCGGTGGAAATCCCGACCCCGATGCGTGTTAAAATAAAAATAAAAATAAAAATAAAAATAAAAATAAAAATAAATAAAAAGAAGCCGAAATATGGGTTTAAAAATAAACTTCTCATATAAAAAGGGTAATGATTTTCCCACTCACTTTTTATCCACTTACACTCTTCTTTTAGTTATAAAATGGAGTGTAAGTGGATAAAATTGGAGTGGGGAAATCACCACTCTTTAAAAAAAGCTCCAAAATCTTACAACTTTACAATAAATAAATAAATCTCTATCACTCTCATCTAATTCAGCCTCAACTGGTTTAGTCCTTGTGTTGTCCACTAATTCATCTAAAAAATTAAACAGGGTGAGGGATGAGCAACCATCGCTCAATAGGAACATGAGACCTTACCAAAATAGATTGATATAACTAAATTAAGTGACATGCAATCACATAATCAATAATTATATCGCTGATATCCTATTATATTGTGCACACGAGCTCACCTGAACTTGGTTTCTACAATGATCAGACTCAACTATACAAAAGATCCTTCCCTTTACCCTTTTTATCATACTTTCTTTATCAACCCAAGAATTCCAATCATCTCCGATAACATATGAACATGTCAATATTAATAAAATAATATAATGATAATTAACAACACGTAAACACTCAATAACAAAGAATACCAACCAAATTGTAATACCATAAATCAATCTCCGTAAAGGCGCCCAAAAAACCCCATACCTTACTTCCAAAGCTAGTTCGAAGTTTAAGAAAACACAAGCTACACTCTCTTTCTCCTCCAAGAATTTCATCAACAGTCTCTCTCTCTTCGTCCTTTTTTTCTTTCTTTCTTTCTTTCTTTCCCTCTTATTTCTGATGTAAACTATGCATGCCTGCCTTGCTTTTCAAGATGAAAGGGAATGGCCCCTATTTATAGTACTACATACGCATCAACTACTTTCCTTCAATTGGTCCAATGCATGGCAAGGTTTGGCTCCAAGTTTAGATGTTACTAGATTGCCAACACCTCATGCTAAAATAGAGCTTAGTCATCTAGATATAATGACACATGTGAGTCTTTTTTTTGACACCTGTAAGTCTAAAGTGTTACATGTCTAAGGATTTAGATGACAACTAGACTATTCAACATAGCCATTCAAGTATTAATTAATATATGCAGAAAGTAACAACGAGATAAGGCCATATAAAACAAAACATGCATATACTTATTATAATATTACTATTTTTAATAATTAATAAGAAAAATTTCTGAAAATATAACACATACCAAGATATATATATATCAATTTAAATATATAAGTTATAAACTAAATATGTAACAAAATATTTAATTTCTCGAAATATAATATATATTTAAAAATACGTTGTTTCACATATAGGATGATTGAAACAGGTGTTAGTTCATGTACAATAATTTTTTAAGAATAATTATAAATAAATTTTGAATCCAAAATAATTAAATAATTATAAATAGCAGAAATATCCAACAGGTGCCAACAAGTAGTGAATGGTAATATTTTGTTGGCGACAATGAAATCAATCAAGCTGCTGAAAGCTAACACTTGTATTGACAAAAACAAGAAGTATAAAAAGGAGCTCCAACGCTATAACAGTACCCTATTCCTTGTTGGGGTCAAGGATATTTAGCAGCACACTCTGAGCTGCAGTCCTCGTCAGAGCAGTTTTCTCCCCATATTCCCAAACTCAGTTTGCAAGTTTTTGAGTATGGCGGTGGAGATGGAGGTGGACAGTCGAAGTAGCATCTGCAAACTGGGGTGTTGTTGTTCAAATCGCAACCGGCCTTAGCCCCAGGATGTGCAGATGTGCACCTTGAATTGCAGCCATCATCGCATGCACCCAAATCTTCTGTGCAAATGTCACCTTTCACCATAGGCATCAGGGTCCCTAATAAACCATTATCCTAGATGAATTAGTTTCGTAGAATTTTGCTCTCAATGGCAAATGAAAAACAAGCAAACAAATAAACAAAAGAATTTACTCATTTTAGGATTATTTTTGCAACAAAAAAAAAAGGCATATGAATCGAAAATTGGGTATTTAGTATCATGGTTAGAAATCATCAAAAGACATTTTATTTACGCTTTAGGGTTTGTATTTGTGCCCAATATATCGAAAGGCACTCCTTTAATATATTGAACACAAATACGCATGCCTATTGACTTTTTTAGTATTGTTTTTCAGTTAGATGATTCAAAGATTTTCAATTTGAACTTACTCATAGAAACAATAATTCTTGAAAATAACCAAAAAATAAACAACAAACAATTTGGATCATCAAGCCACATAGTAGAAGGCAAGGCACCCATACTCTTGTTCGTGGATTTGGGGTGATTTTCAATCGAGTAAACAAAAGAAGAATCAAAGCATGAAAATAAAAGTTTAAGTGCAATTTGCAAACATACCAAAAAACCAGAAATCATGCAAGCCCAACTGATAAAATATACCTGCAGTGAATACAAGGAGGACAATGATGATGTAAGAAGCAGCCATCTTCATGTCTGTAGCTGTGGGCTTCATATGTTTGGTTTTTAATTATTTATAGACAATGACAGAATTTTGGGGGTTACTTTCTGTGAAGAGAGTGTCATAATGAATTAAGAAATAATAAATGTGATTCTGGTTTTAAGGGAATATCCCTTCATCAATAATTTTGTTTTATTACCATTTTAAAACGCTCCTCTCCTTTCCCCCTCCCCAAAGGTAACGAAAAAAAAAAAAAAAAGCTACAAATTGGATGAGGTCTTATCTCTTAACCGTTAGATCAAACTAACAGAAATAGGACCTCATCTAAGGGTCTTAGATAAGCCCCTCACTACCGAATGACTTCTAAAGTTTTTGCCTTGGGCCTTCTTTTGCAATCCTACTACCCTGCATAGTTGAGTTGCAGGCTATGACCCAAACTCATCCATCCATGATCCTTAAAATTCTGAAGTCTAGCCCCAAACCTCAAGCACCGTATGAACTCGATCCTTGGGCCTTGAGCCCAAGAATCATGAGCTCGAACTGTTGACTTGAGACTTGTATGGTTAATTATTGTCAATTTGGTAGTATAATTACAATTATAAAGGGTTATAATACTTCCATTTATATACTAAAATTATTTGAATTACAATTAACTAGGGAAATAATTTCTCAAAACAGACCAATTAAGTTGGTATATGTAGGCTAAAGCCATAGTACTTGGTAATTATTTTATTTTGCATATATCTGTTCTTTATTTTTCATTTATATAACGTAGACATTATATATCTGGTCTTGGCACAAGTTATTTATATAATATCTTCGTAGAAATGCTTCTTGAAAGCATCAATATGCGCCACCTGTAGACACAAAGCCAGAACTATAGAACCATCTCCATCAGGACTTGGAAGGAGCAAGGAATCCCCATCAAAATCATGCGGTCCTGGACCCATATAAATTTCCTTTCCCCATCCAAAGTCAAGCCCATATATAGGCAGTGTCAACCAGCTCACAACCCCAAGATTAGGGTTTCCATAGAAAGGCCCTTGATCACTCCCTAGAGCATGAAGGTCTTGAAACCTAGTCAAGTCCGGCTGGTTTCGGAAGTGATCAATGGCAGACAGCACATAATCATTCGTCACCTTCTCGATTGCCTCCTTTATTCTGCTCGACGCATACCCTAATGGCTTGGACACTAAGTCGCCAGCAAGACTTGTAGCAATCACATCAAATGTTGCATTTCCAAAGTATCCTTGGGGCAATGGGGGTTGCATACGACTCCTCGAATCGACGCAAACCCCCATCGCAGTAGGTTGTTCATTTCTGTGCACTCTAGCCTTAGACGCACATCTCCATATGTGCCCTGCCACGGTCTCATACCGTGTGTAAGCCCGCTTAGTGCCAGAATTCTTGTAATCATTCCCCTCATTTGCCATTCGCTTAAGTTTCTCAACTTGTTGCTTGGTAAGCTTCAACATGGCCACCGTGGTCTTCTTCTTCCTCTCCTCGATATTATCCGATTGGCCAAGCAAAAGGGGTGGATGGTCTAACTCTGAGTGGTCAAGCCCTAGAGTACTTCCAGCTGGGAGTGTTCGATCTTGAAATGCTTTTCGATCCAGAAATGGCATTACTCCAATTGTCTCACCCTTTGCAAGCCTAGCCCACTCAGAAATGAAATGCAATGCACTTTGCCCATCAACAACAGCATGTGAAATAGTCAAGCTAAGACTAAGACCACCACACTTGAACCTAGTCAATTGTACAAGCAATATAGGAATTTCATGAATTGGGAGGGTGTAGTCTACAGTGGGGATAAGATAGTCATATTCTGGAGAAGGAGAGAAGTCACCAAAGTCATCGAGTTTCGAATCGGACTCAGCCTCAATGAATGGAACCCCCATGTCATTGCAATGGAGCTCGAGACGGCCTCCGCCAATCCAACGCAAACGACCTGCTAGAGGATAGAAAGGCACCAGTGCGCGGCTTAATGAGTCTTTGAGGATGTTGGCTATAGTGTCAGGTTGTGCAGCAAAGGTTTGGTCCGGTTTGTAGAAGTAGATAGTTGGAACATGAGTTATGGTGCCAACTTGGTCCCATTCTGAGAGAGCTAGGGTACCTTGCAACGTTGGTGTAGAGGGTTTCAGTACATAGCAGCCTTTGATTTTCACCACCATTGTTTTGCTTTTTGAAGATTTGAGTGGCATGTACAGATTCTTAGTGGATGTGGCAGACTGTGTCTATATGGTATTGGTTTTTATAAGACCGATTTATAACAAGAGAAAATTATGAAAAAAGAAGAGGTTTCATTTGGTTGCCGCAAATGCTGTGAAGTTGGTGAAAATAGATTTCACATGAGTCTGGTAGTTCCCTTAAAAAGTGACGATTTCAGCTGATTTCATTTGGAATGCACTAAAGCACTTTGGGTTTGTTAAGGTTTCCAAAAGTACGCAAAAATGTTTTCAGAGTTACAAATTACAATTAATATTGATGATTAATTTTTTTTTATTTTACCAGAGGCTACACCGAGAAATTTTTCTGGTCTATGTGCCTTAAAAATACATTTGTATATATGGGGTTCTTATCAAAGATGGCATGGAGGTAGCTCTAAGTCTAGGGTTAATTTACTTACAAAAAAAATAATAATAATAAACAAGGTGTCGTGAAACTTATTCAAAAAATAAAAACGGATATAAAAAGGTTCTGCGTATATATTGAAGTTAATTCGGATAAAGATGTATTGTAAGAATTAGTGTTTAGCTCAATGGTTTAGGGATGGGCTAACAAAAAAATGTAACACGCAATAGTGCCAAAAATGCTTTCCAGAAACCTTTCACTAGTTTATGTCAAGACTATTAAGAGTATTATATCGCACATCGAAAGATAGAAGCCTAGCATAGTCTATGTTAAGAATATTAACAGTATCTTCATCCATTGCCAACGTGATTTTGAGTTGGATGCTCACAATTTAATATGGTATATATCAGAGCCAAATTATATGCGTGGTTGGCCTAACAATGCATGTGCCACCACAATGACGGAGCGAAAATATTTGTAACTCTGTTTAGTACATAAGAAGCGCATGCAATATCATCTATCCTATACTTATTTGATCTTGTCATGTTTTGCGAAAGAGAGAGATTGATGAGTTGGTGGTTTTGAAGGTAGGTGTGGTGGCTTTGGTCCAAACCTTCCATCTTGCTAGGGGAGAAAATTTTCACTATGTGTTGGCACATAAAAAGTGTTGGAGTACAAGTCATCTAGTAGTAGTAGAGTCATCTAGTAGAACCTTGTGATGTCTTGGGCCCCCGCACCAATTACCAATTGGTTATGGATTGGATATTGACATTCTAATAAAGACTAGACTGTGAGTAGAAGTGAGAATAAGATCTTAAAAATAGAATGAATTTGATTACTTGGATTACTTTTTTATTACATTTTGATGGTTCAGTTAAACAAACTAGTAGATTTTTTTGAAAGTTGTGCTGACTTTGGTATCTCATTTTTATTACATTTTGATCACATGATTAAGGGAGACTTGTGCTCTGAAGATTTGGGAGCACGTGATAAAAGTTGCAAGAAAAGATGTAAGTCCCAGCATCCTCGTGGCAAAGGGGTTTGTGATTAAACCTCTGATCCTCCATCATGCAAATGCTTCTACAAATGCTCTCAACCGCCACCAAAATACAAAGACATGCATGCAATGCGGGTATAGGTCCATGCAGCTTTGCCTGCAACGATCAATGTTGCAATTCGAAATGCGCCATGAAATTTGCTGGACCTCTGAAAGGTTATGGATTTTGTTACAGCATTATCTATCCTTATAATGAGTGTCTATGCGTATTCAGGTGCTAAGCTGAGGATGTGATATGCTGAATCGATTCAAGTTACACCAATACTACTTAAAATCTCTCTACTATAGTCGTATGAATACTCTCTCTTAATGTTCCTTGAATTTTGACAAAAATTGTGGCTTTATCCTTTTCTCTGTCTTGACAAAGCGATATTTTAGCTACTCTAATGTACATTACAGGGAGGGGGTCGGAGCCATTAGATCAATGCATATATAGAAACTAATATTACAATTGATGATTTTGTGTTTTTCTCTCCCGGAAGAGTTTAATTTGAGGGACTGGTGTATATTTATCTTGAACCAACTTCGTTACCCACAATCGAACAGCAATAGTGAGAGAACACTTAATTACTCAGTTTTCAATCGTTCACACTCCATTTGGGTGCTGATGCAACACTCCATGCAGAGAGAGACAGAGAGAGAGAGAGAGAGACAGAGAGAGAGGGTCTTTATTAAAAGTTTATGTTTTATCTTTTATCAATGCGCTTATTGTGAAACTTGGCGTTTCAATGACATGAGTTGTGCACAAATACATTGAGAGACTTCCCCTAATTATATCACCTTAGCAGTTGAACGTGCACACACACTGAGAGTAAGGATTGGGAGAACAAAGTCCCTGACCTCCAGGGAATTTACAAGCACATTTCAAACTACAAGAATTGTTGTTGCATATTCATTGCTGGATGGACCTAAACCCACGTTGCATGTCTTTCCGTTTGACGACCATCGTTCAAGGCCATTTGGCTGTTGTTCAAGGAAATTGTGATAGCATCTGCATTATGGAGGATTAGAAGAGCGATCACAAGCCCCATTGCCACTTTGATATTGGGATTCACACCTTGATTGGCAGTCGAGACAACCACCCAAAACCTCAGAGCATAAGTCTCCCTTTACCTTGTTGTCAAAAACTGCAAAAAGGCATATATTATATATAGCAATGGATTAATTAACCCTCTTATTGTCTTGAAAATCCTTGCTTTATTACCCAAGTCCTTTATTAAAAATCCATACGCATTCTTCCATCTCATTTAGAGTCGTTTTATAATATTAAGAAAAGAAAAAGTTCAATATCAAGTCCTTGGGGTTTAGCCCAAGTACTGGTGGCGAGGGACGACATTTGGGATAATGGGTTATGTTTAGGATATGTCAAGAGTTCGATTCTCTGGAACGTACCAAAGAGTAACGTTGAATCTCCATAATGAATTGGAATTAGCATTAACAAAGCCAAATGATAAATTGACCAGCACACAGTGGATTCATTTAAAAGAGAAAGTAGATATTAGGGCACGATTTAGGAACAAAAAGTGTATATAGGCACCTGTGGTTAACGCAAGGAGGAGAATGAAATAAGTGGTTGAGGAGGGCTTGGCCATCTTGGAAAAATTACTGTCTTCTTGTTGGCTCATTTTCGCTTTTCGTCTAATTGTCACTTCTTGTAAAGCGTGTGTGTTTTTATAGAACCAAAGGCACCAAAACATCACGGTGACATATATGAAAGGAAATCAGAGAAGATATCTACAGCCATAAAAACGGATCTATATATAAACAAAATCCAAATTCCATGCCATATCTAGAGTGCTTCCTGTAAATGTAAGCAAATCTAGAGAATGTATTCAGAAGGTTTAGAGAGAAAATAGCTCAAAGAGAAGAGAGAGAAAATAGCTCAAAGAGAAGAGAGAGAAAGTGAATGTTCTTCGTATATTTCTTTATTAATCAGTAACCCAAAGGCTAAGGCTTTATATACCTTTAACAACAAAGCTAATTGCCTTAACTATCAACCTTCTAATCTAATGACAAGTGGCAACATCCTGTTAAAATTGGCCCAAATTGTATTGATTAATTAATTGTGTAAGGACCACTTTATTGTTGTTTGCTAGCTTTCTTCATTTGTCATGCCGTGGCTATTCAAATGGGAAATGATGGCACATGCCATCTTTGTTGAAAGGCTAGAGACAAGGAGATGAAGTGGGGTCTGCACCTAAAGCAATTGGAGTGCAGCAACTCACGTGGGCATGCTGTTAAAGGGATGGTCTTTTGTCAAATAGAGGAACAAGGAGCATGGCTCGAGGCATCTTTATGGGCTGCTAATTGTGCATGTCTCAAGGCTTCTTTGACTGACCATCACGTGGCTTTCTTCGGCATGCGGTTTCTCTCTCATTTGGAGAGTTGCTGCATGGGTTTATAAAAGGGAGAAAGGGAGCATGCAAGTGAGGTGTGTGTGTGGGCAGTGTGCCTCACCATCTTGGAGGTGCCGTTTGCACCATGTGCGAGAGAGAGAGAGATAAAGGAGCTGCTGCTCCTCTTTGTTGTGGCTGCACATTTGAAGATAGTTTCCTTGTCTGATCAGTGAGAGAAAAATCTATTTCTCTACTGGTCTTTGGGTGTGGCACTATTTATTCTCTCTATTTGGTATCGGTGTGTGAGTGACTTGGGTGTATTTGGGATTTCGGTTGTGAGAGTTAAATTATGTAATTCCTAGGATAGGTGAGAGGGTTAATCTCCTTTGGTTGTAATCTCTTTTGGGATACTAGTGGAATTTCTCGCTGTCTTCGAACTGGATGTAGGCTACACACGGGCCGAACCAGTATAAATTCTTGTGTCGTTTTGAATTTCTGTATTTCATATTTTGCTCTTGTTGTTTCTACGGTTTCATATCCTCCGTCCTTGTGCAATCCGCTTCCGCTGCGCACAACACATCCTACACATCAATCTATATACTCTATCATCCCCCGCAAACTCATGCTTGGATGATCGGAGCATGAGATTGTGACAGTGAGTGTGAAACAACGGAGAACTCAGACCTTTAGTCAGAATGTCAGCAAACTGCTCTTTGGAAGAGACAAACTGAACAGAGAGCTGTTTCTTTGCAACCCTTTCCCTCACAAAATGAACATCAACCTCAATATGCTTAGTGCGTTGATGTTGAACAGGATTAAAAGACAAAACAATCGCTGACAGATTATCACATAACAAAACAAGTGCAGAAGGGGAAGAAATATGCAAAAAAGCTAAGAGTTGCTTAAGCCAGTCCAATTCTGCAGAAGTGTATAAAATGAGTTGGTGGTTTTGTATAAAATCATCAATCTTTAGATGAAAATCAAAGAAAATGATTTTTGTGAAAACAATTTAAAACCTCAGTGGGTGTTCTTGTAATTTCTAAAACCGCAAGGAGTTTTGTGAAAAAAACGAAAACCTCAGGAGGTGTTAGTGTAAATAACTCAAATTTGAACCTTATAGGAACTTTATGTGATACTAAGTCACTCTTGTATCTTACCATGCAATGTATAAAGTGTAAAATATTGCAGTAAATCATTATAAATAAATGATTATGGAGTGTTTAATCTTTTTTCATTAATTACTACATATTTTTTACACTTCTAGTGTTTGTCAGTTTTCTATATATTCAACTTAAATCAGTTAAATCCATCATGCAATGCATTTCCTTCCAATTTTTTGTGATAAAGTAATAGATAATTGACTAAATAAATATCCTCCAAAGTTTCAAGAAAAATTTTCAAGTTTTTCTTACAATTTCCGTGGTTTTTATTCAATTTGAATATCGATAATATCCTGATATTTTCATCGAAATTTCTGTATTTTTGGACTATCGATATTTCCGAAACCATAAATATTTTAGACTTTGATTCTAAGCTAATCACACACCTTGACCGCTTGTACTAAACCCGAGGGCTTATTTAATATACATTATCTATATGTCTCTTTGAGCAGACAAAACCCGAGGGGACACAATGATGGATTGTCCTTGAGGGGGCCTCAACCATATATGGTTGGTTTAGTAGCTGTTTGAAGAAAAATAAAATAAAAATTGATGTGCTTCTAGTTAGCTAAGATAGTGAGCCCATTCTCTTTACACCCAAGTTTGAGTCCCCCATTCCTTATATTAAAGTAATTTAAAGTAGTTTAGACTATTGCTTGTAATAAAAAAATATTAAACTAAATAAAAAGGAGTTAATATAATAAAGGCAAAATATATAGTAATTGACAATTACCTAAAACCCCAAAAAATAAATAAGATTTTCCCACCACTCCCTCTTTGCTTTCTTTTCAACTTCTCCTAGCCTCACATGGATTTTTGTTAAAAATACTGAAAGAATGTTCATCCAATGCTGGAAAAAAAAAAAAGTTGCAAAACAAAACCAATGTTAAACGCCCACCGTGGGGCTCGAACCCACGACCACAAGGTTAAGAGCCTTGGCACTACCAACTGAGCTAGACGGGCTGTTGCTAGTAGTTGCAGTTAAATAGTATATAAATTATAGTTCTTTGTTTTTGACCGGGTCTTTGGCAACACATAGATTCACAGCCCGAGGCCCAAAAATAACCGGATCGGATTATGTCCGGATTAGTAAACCACTTCCACGCCCGAGTCTTTCAGCTTCACCCATCCCAACCGACGCTTGAGCAGAGCTAAATCCCCAGCCGATAACTGTCGCCCCCGTCCAAATTCCGGCCGTCTCCGGCGAGCTCGTATCAGGTGACTCTCTATCTAGTCTCATCTCTATATGTCTCTCTCATTCGCATCTCTTTGTGTCTTTCTCGTTCGCGTGTTTCTCAATTTCTCCGTTTATTGTTTGTCGAATAAAGAATTGATGAACTGGGTTTTGTTTAATAATTGATATTTTGTGACTTAACTGCCGCCTAAGCCGAAATTGTTGAGCACCTGAGTTGTTGGGTGGCTGGGCAAGGCGTGCCCACCATGTGTTCGACGATTTGTTGCAATGAAGCAGCAGGGGTGCGCGCAGTTTGTTTGCTTTGCTTCTCAGAGTCAGACAATGCCACATTGCCATCATTACTCTTTTCCGACGTTAATGCAACATAGCTTGATCTTCCTGCTTCTGCATGCCCCAAAATCCCATTCTTTGCCAAACCATATTTTCCTTCAGGATCTTTAGAAAAAGATTGAGAAAACACAGCCACAGGCTTAGTTTCCGTCGTATTAACCTTGAATGCCACTTTTTTCTGTTTAAGTGGTTTAAACTTCGATGTGGTTCATACAATTCTTTAAATGCTCATTTGGTAATATGATGATTGGGCCCATTGCCTTTGATCATAAATATTATCTCGGACCAAATTAGAAAATGATGAATATGTGTATGGTGCTCATGACTCATGGCGTGGTTTGACAAATACTCCTATATTTGTCAAATGATTTGCTCCAATACACATCATGGCGTGCTTACCCAATGCTTTAGCTCCTTTAAACTATTTTGCTACTTATATTGTATCGTTGGTTGCCTTAATACGCATTACGCACTTTCATTATCTATGAATAAGTTTTTTCACATTTCAGTTTCCTTTTTATATGCATTGCATCTTTGAAGACATTATTTTCATGAGGATGATATATGAGTGGGTTCATGGATAATGGCTATGACAATGTTGCTAGACATTCATATGTTCAGCTTCACAACAATTGATGCTGAATTATGACTTTTTTTTTTCCCTTTAAATTACAGTAATGGCCTTGAGAACAGTGACGAGGAAGTTAGGGAGTAAACTATTACCCAGGTTTTCTCCTGCGTCTCTATTGCATTCACATGCCACAAGCTTCGGTTAGCTCTCGTCCTCTCTCTCCCCTTTCTCAGTTGTGTTCGTGTGCATGTTTTAATGTATAATTTATTCAAGAAAAAGGAGTCAGTGGTTAGCGTAGTGTGTGCAAAATATGAATATTGAACCCTAACTTCTAATTTTGTGTTGTGGCACAGTGAATGTTGTATTAGTTCAAACAAAAATTACCCTGGTTCAGTTGGTTGGTAAATAATAATCGATCAGTGTATGATTTGCAGGATTTAAAGAAGTAAGAGAAGACGAAAAAAGGCGAATGGTTGGTGATGTCTTCAGCAATGTTGCTTCAAACTATGATCTAATGAATGATGTAATGAGTGCAGGATTACACAGATTATGGAAGGACAGGTTAGCATCTTGCAGATTTACCTTTATGCTTTGTTTTTGTCTATCTAAACTTTTATCAAACAAGCATATTACTGTATTTTTCCTTTCCATGACTATACATCTGCCCAAATTTTCAGGTTAGTTTCCAAACTAAATCCTTTTCCTGGAATGAAGCATCTTGATGTGGCTGGTGGGACAGGTGAGCTTGTGATATGCATTTATATATGATAAATTCATCAAATTATGCGAACCATAAGACTTTGGGACACATGTATTTTATCAGGTATTTTTCTGTAGTAACAAGTGGTATTAATGTACTTGGTTCAGTTTTGGGTATTTTAAAATAAAGCTTACATTCCTATCGCTAAATATTGAATCCAGTTGGGGTTGGGTAGAGATCTGACTTATGGAGTGGGCCAAGGATGCAGTTAGCCAGACAGAGTTAGTAGGTATCCAAAAACTTCCGTCAGACCAGAATGGACTGGAATTGCCCTTGGGTCCAAATGACACCATCCCATCCTGTATTATGGGGTGGATGGTGATCTTGTGGGTACATTACCTGCTGGGTGCAGGAGGGCATCTACCATTGAAAAATAGAATTCTTAACCATTCTCCTTTTCAGAGATCTCCTATTCCTAACCTGAATGTAGCTGCTACATGACAATGTGTTTTCCTTGCCTGGAATGGTATTGAAATGAACTGCTTTGGTCTAACCTAGTTTTACGCTCTTCTGAGAATCTTTGGATTATATATGTCAATCTTACTGTTATTTTAAAAAATATTATTATTTTGTCAGGTGATGTTGCTTTCAGGATACTAGACTCTATAAACAGCATCAGACGGAGAGCTATGCAAGATGTTCTTGAAGATGATTTACAAGAAGAGACTAAGGTTTATGTATCTGACATAAACCCTAACATGTTGAATGTTGGTAAAAAGCGGGCCTTGGATAGAGGTAAAATTAATGCTGTGAACTTTGACTTTTGTTGGATTAGACATTCTCCTTAAAGGACAAATAAGTTTCTACTTTTAAGATCGTGTACTGAAATTTATAGGTCTTGGAGGAGACAAATCCCTGCTATGGGTGGAGGGAGATGCAGAAGCCTTGAGCTTTGGAGATAATACAATGGATGGTTACACAATTGCATTTGGGATTAGGAATGTTACACACATAGAGAAAGTGCTTTCTGAAGCTTATAGGTAAGGTCAAACCTTTATACTGGTTAACCTATTCTAATAGTTAATAACCAATACATGGAAAATTATCATCATATTAAATTGGTAGGTGGTCTCTCTTGAACAGGCTATCACTCCGTGCATATGAATGTGGCTTTTAGTTGTTAGGCTTGCATCAAGACTGAATCAATGCATTATATGGTCTACTGTTGAATATGTAATTTGAATTTTTTTAAGCACATCGTGTCCAGCGGTTTATTTTATTTTTGGATTTATAACTCTAGTGATACTGCTTGAGTAGTTAAATTGTCCCTCCTTGTGACTGCTATTTTGGTTGTCTCAAATTGCTTATTCTCATGCTGGAGCTTTTAAAAATGGAGGGAAGGATTGTGAGACATCTACCTCCTTGTCTCTATGAGATGTTATATACAACTAGGAAAACTTATAAAACATTTTTGAGACAATTGATAATCTATTTCTTGGCTTTTCCATAAGAAGAATACAAATATCTAAAATGGTTTCCAAAGTTTGATATTTGAATATGTTCCCTTAGAAAGAATCATATTTGCTCAATGTCATACAACAGATGAACCAATATCTAGAGCTACAGTAGGTAAAGAGAACCAGATGAAAGCCTTAAGAGGCATTTTTTATTGGTGTGGGCCAAAGCCTGTTACCGATCTTGTTATTTGTATGCACATGCAGTTTTAAATGACCAAACTATGAAAGCTAATATGGTGAGCGTATATTACTGAGGGGATGAAAAGTGAGATGAAACTACTGGTATAGCACTTGACCAAAATGAAACTACAGGTATATAACTGACTTCTGCTTTTTTTTATATTCTGCACTCTAAGAATTAGTACTAAAATATGCAGTGACCTGTGAAACAATCTTCTGCTAGGGCATTTCTACAGCAGATCTATGTATCATTTCTTATGCTGGTCTTTTTATTTTTAAGTCAAATTGATATGCTTATGGTGTTTGGTTTTTATGATCTTGTTAATAGGGTGCTAAAACATGGAGGAAGGTTCTTGTGTCTTGAACTGAGCCATGTAGATGTTCCTGTCTTTAAAGAATTGTAAGCATTATTGGCACTTTTTTCTTGTTGACAAAAGTGATATTCTAAACTATTATAATGTACCTTGGGGGGCAGGGGCACACTGCCTTGGCCAACTCCCACATTTGCGCATTATTGATCCTTTAGTTTGGTTAAAGTAAGACTTGGTAAACCACTTGCTTACTTATGTCAGAATTTCATTTTAGTTATCATGGGTATTGTTATCCTCATCATCTTTGTACAAGCAATATTGAAGTCTCATAGTTGGCTGCATAGATCTTTTTCTAAGAAATTTTTAGAAAATGATTTTCCGTGAACTTTATCCTGCTGTTAGGAACGTTTGACGCTCCAGCTGCTTACTCGAAATGTTATATTGAAGTTCCTTATCCCATAAAAGAAAAGGAAAAGGAAATGCTAACTTGAAGTTTACGTTAAATTTATTTTTCTCTCTTGTTACAAGCACCATATGCAAATGCGTAGACACTTAGAATGTGCATTTGTGTATCATTTAATATTCACTAGGCTCGAGCTTAGTGAACAATATATTGCTCCATGTTATTGGTTGCAACTTGCAATTGAGGATGTAGGACAATCGTGAAGTGCCACATGGTTGGGATTTAGCACGGCACCAGATGGCAGCTTTGCTCACCATAGTGTGAGCATGTGTCACGCACTATTTTGTATCAATGTTTGATTATGTTGTCATTTGATGAACCCTTGTTCTTTCTTTCTTGTGTGTTTGTATAGGTTTTGTATTTTAAGGTTTCCTTATTTCTTCATGCAGCTATGATTATTACTCATTCTCAATCATTCCCACACTGGGAGAGCTCATTGCAGGAGATAGAGAATCTTATCAGTACTTGGTAGAGAGTATCCGCCGTTTCCCCTCACAGGTTTGATTTTCAGCTTCCATATTTTAATACTCCATTTCAGTTTTATCTGCAAATTGATTGGATATTGCTAGTAGTTCTTTTGTAACTTTTGTTAAATGTCCTTAGAATTTATCTTAATTGATTATTGCAGGAGACATTTGCTTCAATGATTGCAGAAGCAGGTTTCCAGAAGGTGGAATATGAAAATCTTGTTGGAGGAGTGGTTGCGATTCATTCAGGGTTAAAAGTTTAGTAGTGCAGTTATGAATTTTAATCTTAAAAAATCTCAAAATTCTGCTTGAACAATTTTTGGCTTTGAGCTTTTTGTTTTGCCTGCCTACCTTCGAATCAAATGTAAGAAATTAAATAGGTGACCAAATGTTTTTTTTGTCTTGTCCTATATAAAAATTAAATATATAATTTTTTGTATATTGTTTCACAATTTTGGACATGAGTATGGGTATATGCTTCATACTTTGAAACTATGAATCCCCAAAATCTCTCCCTCTCTCTCACCAAAATATGACAATTCATCCATTACCAGTCTTCCCAATGATTTGGATCCACATTATCCTAACCAGCAATTAAACTATTATGGTTGTATTGTTAGGATGAACTCTTAGCATATGAGCTTTCCAATTCATTTTCCCAATCTTGACATGAAGCCAATGTGAACATGATAAGAGAAGAACAAATTAAGGAAAAATATTTGGATATTATTTTATTAATTGACACACATTTCTGCTAATTGCAAATAATGCATTACCGGCAAAAGCAAGCATGCATGACATTTATTCAGAAGATACTGATAACAAGTTCTCTGTTTCATAAGGATTAAGGGATAAAACAGCAAAGTAGTATAAAACTTAAAACTTGGTATTATTTTTCTTCTCCTCAACTTTGAGTTAAAAATAAATAACATTTGTCAACAGGGTCTAGCCCAGTAAAAAAAGGCCTTGACTTGCACATCAGTGGTCTCATGTTCGACCTCTAAGGTACTGTGGTAGTGTGTGAGAAACTCCTCTTTTTTATTTGAACTATCGCTTGTATTAAAAACGAAAGGAATAAAAACCTTTGAGATGTGCTCTTTCAATTACCTACATGAGATTAAATTTTCACGTTTCAATAATTAATAACAGTAAAAGAAATTATTTTTTTGGGGTCGAAACTAGGGCTGGCAATGGGTCGTGTCGTGTCGGGTTCGTGTCGTGTCAAACTTTTAAACGTGTCAAGAAACCCCAACCCAAACACGACCCATTTATTAATCGTGTCAGGAAATGCAAACCCAAACCCAACCTGTTTATAAACAGGTTGACACGACACGACCCATTTGTAACCCGTTTACTAAACAACATCACATTCCTAACTCAAATACAACATCACATTCCCAACTCAAATATTCAGCCACCATTGTTAATGATGGTATTAAAGAACTCGGCAAATTGATGATGGATGTTCAGAAGAGGAAGAGGGCCACGGAGCCGTAATGTTGTCATTAAGATCACAAATGAAGTTGATTCCCGAAGTTATATCATAAGTTGCATCTGAAGGCAAGCTTGGCAGAAGGCAGCCGTACTGTAATCATATATGAATAGAATAAACAAAAATTTAGATCAAAGAACAGAGCGGAAAGAATAGAAAGAACAAAAGAAAAGGATTTCTTAAGGGAATCTATAATGCAAAACTCTAAGAGTAATAATATTTTCAAGAAATAAATCTGTTGGTAGAGAATCAATTAGCATATTCATTGTGGATTAAACACCCAAATCCTTGTTTTAATTAATAACAACAGAATAAAAAGCCTTGATGATAGAACCCCCAATCGATTGATAAGCTAATAATAAATTGAAAAGTTTAAAGCCCAGAAAACTTCGGAACAAGAACAAAAAAGAAATCTAAATGAACACGAATTCAAAGCCCAAAAAATACCCATAATTATTTCCCGAGAGGAAAGCAGTCTCAGGCTTAGCTCTTCTTCTCTGGGAGGCAGAGACGGAGACTGAGAGATGCAGAGGATGGGAGGCAGGGACGGAGACTGAGAGATGAGATGGTGAGACTGAGAGAGAGATGCAGAGACGGAGACGGAGACTGAGAGATGCAGAGGATGGGAGGCAGAGACGGAGACTGAGAGAGAAAGGAGCTGACGAATGTTTACATTATATATTGTGCTGTAGGTTATTAGGGTTCAAAGTAAATGGGTTTGGTACTATACAGATTACCTTATTTTCATCTCCAATATACAGATTACCTTATTTTCATCTCCAACATTTAAGTAAATGTCTTTGTCATTTTACTTTTATTTATTTGTAAATGTCTTTGTCATTTTACTTTTTTTTGGTGAAAACAATCGAAACACACTTTCATTGAAAGGGAAAGGAGACAAAAAGAAGCGGCAACCAAACATAGAGCCCAAATCTAACAGCAACGCTGCCAAACACAAATTGAACCAAACAAATTAAGAAAGTCTCATCTTCTCTTTCTTCACTTTCTCCGTCGTTGAACAAATATATATTTTTTCATTATACAAAAACATATTGGAGCGCGCAAATACGAGGTTAGTCAAGTTAGCTAGAGCGGATGTGTTCTCCACCTGAGTTTGAATTTTCTTCCTCGTAGTGTAGATTATATTAAAGTAAAATATCGTTTAGATTAAAAAAACCATTTTGGGGTAATCATAAAAACATATTTAGGGCTAGTTTGGCATTGCTGTGCTTTTAAAAAAAACTGCTTCTGCTGTGCTGCGAAAATAATCAGCTGTGAAAAAAAGCAGTTAGGCGTTTGGTAAACTATATTTGAAAAACTGCTGTGAGTAGTCGAAGTGTTTGGTAAAATTTTATCAGAAGTGCTTTTAGTATGTATAATGACCGAAAAGGGCATGATGATGAAATTGTTTGTTTTTTTCTTCATTCTTTTTCTACTTTAAAAAAAAAGAAAACAAACTTCACTACATAATTTTTTTTTCTTTATTTAATTTACACATTGTTTTTATCAAAAATTGTAATCTACAATTAGCACACATATATTACCATAAATTATAAATCAATATTGTAACAAAAGTAGTTATAAATATTGTTATATTAATAATAACAATGTGTTTTGAGGGCTTCGGAGAGGGTTAGCATAACGAATATACAAAACTTGTTCAATTTTAACATGCCCAAATAGATCACTACAATATAAAAGAAGCTAATTAGATGCATTCATTAAACTTGTAGCAATCCTATTTCTCAATGCTTCCATCTCTTGTGTTCCATTGTCATGAAGACTATCTTCTTGTTGTACATCAATATCCTCACCTATCTCTTCACTTAAGATATCATTTGAAGCATCAAAATGTCTACCACGTTGATATTATTATGGTTATTCCATGTAGCTGGAGCTTTTGATGAACTTCCCACATTCTTTCCCATCCTTACTAAACCAATATGTGTTGAGTATGAGAAATAGATAATAGCAAATAATTATCCCAATATATATTATACTGAAAGCATAAAAAAAGCAAACTTTCCTTTTCCTACATGTATGAATATTCATCTATATTATTCATGTAATAACAACAAATAATACTAATTAAAACAAAACATCCCTTAAA